>CAJQTV010001414.1:0-24522 GCA_907163055.1 Formica aquilonia x Formica polyctena | reverse complement strand
GATAGAATCACTATTAATAGCTGGACCGCCAAGGATTGCGCGGAAACTATTATTATGTCAAAAACGGTATTATATGTTTTAGTGAAAGTGTTAATGTTAGCGAAAGCGGATATTTCGTCAAACTATCCGGATTCGGACTTCATACAGGTAAGAGACTGCTTTGTTGAATAAAATTAAATGTTATTATAGCTAATAGTTTATTTGGATAACTAAAACTGTATATGTTAATAAAATATATAGACTGTATAATAATAAAATAAAACTATATAACATAAAACATTAGAAAAATATGTATGATGTTATGAAAAAAGAGAATGTATAACTCTTGGAAATTTTGTTTATAATTAGATATTATATAGTACAAAATTGAGCTTAATTAAGATGTATTAAAACTTGATTGTATTATCTCTCTCTCTCTTTGCTATTTTTAAAAATAAGTATTTTTCGAATATTAATAAGATTTCCTATTTCTTCTCCGCTATATTTATACATACATTTTGAACTGATTTTTATGTGATTTTTCTTCAATTCCTAAGACCTCTTTATCTTTTAAATTTATAACCATTTATTACTATAATAAGATTTATACTAAATTAGTTTCTATTTAACAAAATTAATTTAGAAAGTCAGCATTCTTTTTTATGTTAAGGATAGTTATATATAGGGGAAAGTAGGGTAAAACCAGGTACTTTTTTGGATTTGTTTTCCTACAAAAAATCAAAGAGTAAAAAGAATTTTGCCGACCGTTAGTATTCTTTAGTGAACCTTAAAATATGAAAAAATGAGCCTAGTTGCTGAAAAAGAATATTTGGTTACCAAGAATAACAAGATTTTTTCTAGAAGTCAAAATACCCGGTTTTACCCTATCGGTAGGGCAAAACCGGGTATTTTGACTTCTAGAAAAAATCTTGTTATTCTTGGTAACCAAATATTCTTTTTCAGCAACTAGGCTCATTTTTTCATATTTTAAGGTTCACTAAAGAATACTAACGGTCGGCAAAATTCTTTTTACTCTCTGATTTTTTGTAGGAAAACAAATACACCTTTAAAAACATGTAAAACACCGTGCAATTACAAAATCTAGATTTAGTTTAATCAAAATACAATACAAAGATGTATTTTATTGATAAAAATCACAAATAAAGATATCCTCTTGTTCTACATTGCTGCTGAACTTTCTTATTTAATTTTTTACCTTTAGAGGTCTCAAAAAGCTTTTTTTTTAATGGTTCTTTTTTCTGAGTGGTAGTTTTTGTTTCTAATTGTTTTCTTGTAGGGAGACAAAGTCAGGATAACAGTTTTTCCTCTTTTCATTACATGAGGTGTGTAGATATCCGGTTTTGCCCCAACACAAGAAAAATAACAAACACGGCAGCTGGTATATTTTGGTGTACAAAGTGACGATCAAAACTAATGCAATATACTTTAATATGTACAGAATGCAATGCTGCATTCACCGAAGCAGATGCCATGTGTAAAAAAAATCCATAACGACTCGATTGTTGCCCCAATATTGATTATTCTCAAAAAAGACATATCGTGTGCACATGGGCACAGTTCATCTCAAAATAATGTTGACATCAATCTACAACTAATAACACGAGTTAGCCAAAGATTGTAGTACTTATCATGAAGAAACAGAGGTACCCGGTTTGACCCGCCTACCCGGTTTTATCCTACTTTCCCCTATACATATATAACAGAACAGAACTACTAAATATCAAAACAAAGTCGAGTATCGGTGTAATGGAATTTCAAGTTGTATCAATTAACTCTAACAATAAAACCAATAGTTACAGAAATCAACAATACATACAACCAACCAATTTTTTGCTACGCCTTCGACTTTATATATATAATTGTAATTGTACATATATTTATTATATAATTATATGCAGACGATCTTATGTAGGTGATATACATACATAGGTTAATTAAAACATCGTATTCTCCAGAATTTGTTCGCGTTAAAAAATGTAACGATAACCGAAAAGAATTCGACAAAAGTTTGAATACAAAAATTTATATAATTTATATAATGTCTATGGTAAATATAGCGAATAGGGGACCCAGCCTCAATGACCTTGACCTTGACATATGTTGTCAAGGACATCATTCTAAGTAACTTTTTTTTCTAATTTAATCGTCGCTCGTTGCTTATTAAAAAGTTATTAACAAAAAAAGTTTGAAATATACCAAAGTACATGCACGGACAGGAAGCACGCGCGCGCGCACACACACACACACACACATACACGGGGGGTATGCAAGGGGGCCTTTGGCCCCCCTCCCGCACCCACCCCGCCGGTAGGCAGGGTGGATCTCGCTTTACAACTTACAAAGTACATGCTACATCTACATCGTAAAGCGAGGTCCACCCTGCCTACCGGTGGGATGGGTGCGGGAAGGAGGCCGAAGGCCCCCCTTGCACCCCCCGTGTGTGTGTGTGTGTGTGTGTGTGTGCGTGCTTCCTGTCCATGCATGTACTTTGGTATATTTAAAACTTTTTAGTTTTACCTTTTCCTCTTCCCCCGGCCCATGCGTTCGATTTACTACACATAAATAAATGAATCTGCTAAAAATACATTTTCAAGACATATATTTTCAACTTTCACGTGTACATACACATTGACGTTAGCAGGTCGCGGAAATATTGCTTTGTGTTTACATTTGAATATCTTCCCTCAATGTTTATACTATTTCATGTTCATTTTTTATTATTTTCTGTACTAGTGAATTCTTATGATGACACAGTCTTGTTTAATTCTTCCAAGCGTAAAGTTCTTACTTCTCAATATATTAGTACAAATAATAGTGCATTTTGTTAATAATACAATGCATTTGCACGAATTTCTTCATTTAACATATAATTATGATGCTCTAATACAGTATCTTATTGATAAACAAGTTATTCGTGATAATATTCAATGTCCAAAATGTAGAAATATTATAACTTATACAAATATATTTAAAAACTTTATCATGCATTGCACTAATAAATATTATAAGAATATATCTGGACGAAAAAGACAATGGATAACATGCAACTTTAAAATAAGTATGTTGAATAACACTTGGTTTTCTAAAACTCATTTGGATATGGTAAAAATTTGTCGGTTTATTGGATATTTTTTAATAATTAAATCACCACGACAATCTCTTATATGTAATGAGTTGGAAATACATGATAAAGCTGTTGTTGATTGGACAAATTTTTGTAGAGAGGTATGTAAATTAATATTTGAATGAAATATTCGGGTATATGTTTATATTTGTTACTTATACATGCATTTCTATATTTTTACTTTTTTAATATTTAGTTATTATCGGACTGGTTAATAAAAGAACAACAACAAATTGGCGGAGAAGGGATTATTGTGGAAATAGATGAAGCCAAAAGGTGTTTCGAGGAACAGTAAAGAATTTAGAAAGACTGGGCATAGAGATACCCGCTGCCATAAAAATGCTTCGAAAAAATGCTTCCTCGAAAGAGAAAAAGAAGTATTTAGAAGAGGCCAGGCTTATGAATCACTTCCGACATAAACATGTGCTAAAATTGCTTGCCGTCTGCTTAGATGAAGATTCTCCATTAATCGTGTTGGAATTAATGGAAGTTGGTGATTTACTACAATATTTGGGAGATAGTCGAAAATTGGAACCATCAGATTCGCACGCTCTGCGTCTGCAAGATTTGTTCGCTATGTGCGAAGATGTTGTACGAGGCTGTTGCTATCTGGAACATCTGCGTTTCATTCATAGAGATCTCGCGTGTCGAAATTGCTTAGTATCCGTGAGAGATCGCGAGAACCGTGTCATTAAAATTGGCGATTTTGGACTAGCTAGAGATGTTTACAAAGATGACTATTATCGCGTGGTAAATACAATTATCATAAAAAAATGGAATTTTTTTAGAAATATTCTTTTTTTGTCGTAATAATATAATATATTTTAATTTTGCATAGAACTTAAGAAAAATAAATTATTTCTATTTATATAAAGCGAGAGATAAGTAAACGTATTTTGTTTTAGCACAAAAATTCTTAAAATGGGCAACTTAAACCAGAAGATTAATTTCGTTAAAATCACATGTTTTAGAAAGGGGAAAGTCTTCTTCCTGTTCGCTGGATGACACCGGAATCTTTGGTGATCGATAAATTTACTTCCCAGAGTGACGTTTGGTCATTCGGGGTTCTAATGTGGGAAATTACATCGTTGGGTGAGCATCCCTACACTGGCAGGACTAATCTGGAAGTGATGGATTATGTACGCGCTGGAGGCAGGGTGCCGACGCCTCTCAATTGTCCACCGACTTTGTACGAGTTGATGCTGTGTTGCTGGAGTCCAGCGAATGATAGACCGAATTTCAAACTTTGTCTCAAAAATATTATAGCTCTAAGAAATAACATAGAAGATACCTAACTGAGTCCAGTGGATATTATCTAGACAATAATACTAAATTAATTAATGACGTTATTTTCCAAATGATCCAATGCAAAGTTCTACATAAAAAAAATAATTTTAAATATCTAATATTCTGTTGTTTTCAAGTTTAATCTTAATATGTTAGATTTATCGATAGGAAGAAGAAAGATATCTTTTCTTTCGTTGCAAAAAATTTTGATGATTGAAAGACACAACACTTGCTCTTACAATTGTAAATAACATAGCTGACGCTAGTACTTTCGAGTAACTGAAACGAAATCTAATGGATCTGATTATTATCTGTAGATTGCTACAGTAGTTTTGGAAATAATATCTACTTCATGTTATATTAGCAGCCAGTTTTATATTCTTATATTATATTTTTTCTTACTTAAATCCCAAATAAAATATACAATCATATTACATTAATATATAAATTTTTTTTAAATTAATACGTATTAAAAGAATTAAATTTTATAATGTTTTTTAAATTTTCTAGCAGTTTTTATTCCCTTTCTTTTCATTCACATCAATGGCACCATCTTATGTCCCCCTTCAAACCAAACAACTTTTGTCTGAAACGTTTTTCCGTATCTTTCATATTTCTCGAGATATTTGACTGGCTCTTTTATAATGGACCACCCTGTATATATATGTATATATATATGCGGAATATTAAATTATACAAATATTTTAAATTATAAATTGATTATTTATTGATCGATTGATATATCACAAGCCTTTTGTTAAGTTAATATAACAATATTTTAACAAAAAGAAGTTGTATAAAATAGTTGTTTTAATTTCTTACAAAAATAATGATATTTAAATGTTTCGCTAACTAAATAAAAATTTATGTTATATAGGTTTATAAAATTAATCTATTTCCAATATTAAAAAAAAATATATATATCCAATAATTTGCAACATACCTATTATAATAATCATTGAAAATGTGAACAATTAATATACATTCCAATAACCACATATCCAATAACTACATGCATATGTTCTAAAAATAGGAAAAAAGTTTAATAAATAGGAAGGTAATACAAAACACAAAAAAAACATAAAATTAAAAATCAAAAATCTAAGTAAAATGGCAAAAGAGCCACGCGCAGTTTTTTGGGCGCAAAGATATATAAATTAAATCAAAAATTGAATTAAAAAATTAGAGAATTTCTTTAATTACATGATTCGCGAAAGGCGGACGTTTCGGCTCTTTTTTTGGCCATCATCAGCGCAAACAATAATAAAATCAACATTAAAAACGGTATACAAAAAGAGTCTCAAACAATTAAAGCGCAAAGTTACATGATAACCGACGGTAGAAGGCGTAATCCCTCATATCGCTCCAAAAGGCAAAAACCATTCTCCATGCAGTCCATGTTCTTTCGGGGCAGAAACCTCGATTCTTTAAGCATGAATCCACGAACATGGTGATACGTTAATAATTGTGTCTGTAATATGAGCGGAATGGTTTGTGTCACAAAACGAAAAACGAAAAGAGAGAGGTCCGTGTCGGAAATTACAGTAGTAAGACTTACATAAAAGAGACGCAACGCACAAGTCGACAGTACAAATCTTTCAGCAACGCAAAATATCTTAACCAAACTCACTAACTAACCACAGAGTAATGAGAAGTATTGTTCGGCGAAAAAGGTGAGATGATAAAAACAAATATTATCAGTAACGGTAAACAACGATACAAAAAAAATTAAAGATTGTCAAAACAGTGAAATGAAAAACAATATCAGCATTGTCTATAGTATAAAATCAAAGTAATAAATAAATAAATATATTTGAAACAGTCGAGACACACTATCCAAAAAATAAAATAAAAACAAATTTTGTCGTTGTAAAAAAGATGTTTGTCATATGAGTTATATTAAATAGATAAATAAATAAATAACATTTAAAAGATTGTCAAGTACAGTAAAATAATTATAAAATAAACATAAAAATTACTATGAAATATACAATAATAAAAAACAATGACCGCTGGCATTGTCTGTAGTATAAAAAGTAATAAATAAATAAATATATATAAAACAGTCCAGACACACTATCCAAAAATAAATAAAATAAAAACAAATTTTGTCGTTGTAAAAAAAGATGTTTGTCAAAAGAGTTATATTAAATAGATAGATAAATAAATAACATTTAAAAAATTGTCAAGTACAGAGAAACAATTATAAAATAAACATAAAAATTAACTATGAAATAAACGATAATAAAAAACAATAACCGCTGTCAAATATGGTAAAACGCGATAAATGCAAATAAAATGTCAAGTGTGAAAAGAAGAACTACAGAAAATTAAATTTTTGAGAGCTTGTCCAAAACTGTTAAATATGCTTCTGGGAGACATTCGGTGTCCGTTTGTAGATTCAAACTATCTTTTTGTCGCTTAATGTGTAATACTTCGGAGATCAATCGCTTATGTAAATGTGGTTCATTATCAAGTATTTCTATTTTGTCCCACTTAAAGTCATGATTAAGAGAAATTCTGTGATCGGTTATAACAGAGTGATTTGTCGTATTTCTACGAATATGATTTTTGTGTTCCGCTATCCTCGTGTGTAATTGTCTCTTAGTCTGTCCCACATATGACGCATCGCAATTATCACAATTAATTTTGTAAACAACATTGCTGCGGGTCGATTGTGGGCAGGAGTCCTTATGCACCTTAATAAACTTATTCATTTTGTTAAGACTACGATAAGAGAGTTTCACATTAAGGTCTTTAGTTATGTTTTTTAAATTGTTCGGATATTGAAGGAACGTAAGGTATCGTAAAGTAAGAAATTCTCTCAGAATCTTCTGTATGTTTATCGCTGTCAAAATTAGAGTCGTTATGCACAAGAGTTTTCAGGCGTTCACGAACGACATCGAAAATGAACCTGAGGGGATAGCCATTATCCATCAAAATCCTAATGATTAATTCAAAATTTTTTCGATGAAACAACGGATGAGACAACCGAAACACTCTGTCGGTCAAACCGATCACAATACCCCTCTTCTGACAAAGAGGGTGATTCGAAAGGAAATATAAATATCTCCCGGAGAAGGTAGGCTTGTGGTACCAGTCAAAGGTCAGGTGGTTATCATTCAGGATCATAGTAATGTCCAAGAAATTAAGTCGGTTTTCCTCTCCAATCTCAATTGTGAATTGTAGACGTGGGTGGAATGTATTGAAAGTGTCTAGAGTGTGGTTGAGGAGGGAAGAGGGAGCCGCCATTGCAATGTCATCAACATATCTGACAAAAAATGGAGGGGTATAATTCAGAGACTCAAGAGCTTTAGATTCCAGATCCTGAAGGACTATGTCCGCGATAATGGGGGACAATGGGTAACCCATGGGAGTACCGAAAGTTTGTTTGTAAATTAATCCATTGAAAGTAAAAAAAGTGGAATCTAATATCAGTCTAACCGCAGTAATGAATTCATAATGTGATATGTTGCAATTATTAGAGATGTAATTCCATCGAGAAGAGATGCTATTTGGCCTCCTTTATTCATCGCATATTACTTAAAAGCTTTCCCATTGCTCATAGTCACATTAACAATAGTTTTGAACTTGTGAAGAAACTTTCTGACATAAGTATCAACAATTATTTTCTTCTCATTTCCTTAGACGCCGTTTCCTTATTCACGAACATTCCTACTGATATAGCGATTGATAGCATCTCAATTTCCACAATTTTGTAAACAACATTGCTGCGGGTCGATTGTGGGCAGGAGTCCTTATGCACCTTAATAAACTTATTCATTTTGTTAAGACTACGATAAGAGAGTTTCACATTAAGGTCTTTAGTTATGTTTTTAAATTGTTCGGATATTGAAGGAACGTAAGGTATCGTAAAGTAAGAAACTCTCTCAGAATCTTCTGTATGTTTATCGCTGTCAAAATTAGAGTCGTTATGCACAAGAGTTTTCAGGCGTTCACGAACGACATCGAAAATGAACCTGAGGGGATAGCCATTATCCATCAAAATCCTAATGATTAATTCAAAATTTTTTGAATTAAATCGCATATCTCTGAAACCAGAAGAGAGCGCCTTAAAATTCAAAGTACGTATTACTTAGGAATGTGCCCTCTATAATATATGTAAAAATGAAAATGATGCGTTAGGTGTAAGTTAATCTGAACATTTACCCAATGAATTATAAAAATTAGAATATTTGCAAAAATACGATTTATTTTATTAATTGTGTTGTGATTATTGGCACGATTACGATAACTTTGGCCCCCTATTTGAAAGGTCGTTTCTGAAGACATTTTTGACAAGGAACACGGGAAAAATAGTAAAAAAAATTTCCGACCAATAGTTTTCGAGATGTATCACTTTAAAGTATTGGACATGATAATAAAACGTTACAAAACGGACCCAATGACCTTGACCTTGATATATGTTGTAAAGTATATGCGTGGACGCAGTTGGTTCCGCCCCCCCTACGGGGGGGCTCCACTTCCGAAAGATATAACTTAACCCAAACCTATTTCTGATTTAAAACTAAAATTTGGTTTGGGTTACGTTATATAACCCAAACCAAATTTTCGTTTCGAATTAAACTTTAACTTTAAATATCTCAAAAATTATAAGAGACCGCCGATTAAGTTATAAGGAAAAGTTACTCAGGATCATGATCTTGACAACATATATCAAGGTCAACATCGTTGGGTCCGTTTTTATAAAGTTTTATTATCATGTCTAATACTTTAAAGTGATATATCTCGAAAATTATTGGTCGGAAATTTTTTTTACTATTTTTCTTGTGTTCCTCGTCAAAAATGTCTTCAGAAACGACCATTCAAATAGGGGACCAAAGTTATCGTAATCACCCCTAATTATTCAATTTCATTAAATTATACATATTTGTACGCGCAATAAATGTTTTCTAAATTTTTATTTTTCAGGTGCAATATTTCCTGGTTTTACTAGAGGGCCGAACAACTTTACCTACAAAATTTGTGATGCTAGAAGATTTGATTTTAAAAACATCGAAAAAGAGACACGCACATAAGCTGATGGATCGCCAATAAGATTACGATTCATTGGCGATCACTGGTAGTAGATTCAATCGGTTACCATTATTTTATAAACTCGGTTATAGAGTATGGTCAGTTAAAAAATCTGCGAATCTTTTATGTTATAGATTCCAGATCTGTTTTTTTTTTTTTTTTTTTTTTTTTTTGGAAATGGGTAGAGCGTCGAATTAATATATTGGAATAAAGTCTTGCACAATTTTATTCCCTAAATGCTTGCTGATAATCATATCAAATTTCTTAATATCATAGTATTTTAACTAATTTGATTATATTTTATAATACGTTGTCTCAAAACATATACATTTATGTTAATAAATTTTTCAAGCATTCATTCAAATTTTATTTTTAATTCAATGTCAAAGATGTATTAGCCCAGTCAACGAAGGAAAAATAAAAAAAATAATTCCAAAAGTTTTGAAAATTTATAGAGATGTTCATTTAGGCTTACTAATGAACGTCTAAAAAGTCCTGAAAAATTGAAGATGAGTTATCGCCGCCATTTTGAAAAATAGATGAACTTTTTCGGTTTTTTGCATATATCTAGTAAAATATTAACTTAATTGAAAAAGTAGTTATTATTAAAACGAAAGTTTATTAAATCGTCTACAAAAAAAGGTATGATTCGATTTTTTTTAGCTATAATAGTTTTCGAGAAAATAGACTGCGAATATCGCCTGAGTCGATCAATGAACTGTGTACAAGTATACACGTCCTATATGTATACTATAATGATGGAATCCAATTCGGGACTCCAGAATGTTCATCCTTAAGATCCTCATCGTTATATTATCTGTACACGGAAAAAAAAATGCTGTTGCTTCAATTAAAGTCTACGTTACGGGCTGCCACAGACATACATAGTTCATTCAATGATATTTTTATTAGACCAAATATCTGGATAGTTGTTTTAATAATCCAGATATTTGGTCTAATAAAAATATCATTGAATGAACTATGTATGTCTGTGGCAGCCCGTGACGTAGACTTTAATTGAAGCAACAGCATTTTTTTTCCGTGTACAGAACAAAAATGTTCATTGTAAATATATGAACTAGGAGAGGAATATTTAATTTTTATATATTTTTTATACTCACTTTTTGTTATTGGCGCAGTCTCTTACTAGCACGGCTAGTACAGGAAATATCCTCATTTGCTATAAAAAAATCCGATCGAACGTGTAAATCTTCGAAATCCTCTGCACTGGACGATGCTCTCAAGCTTGTCTCCGATCGCGATTCGTCTGCATCTTGTGTGGATGCAAGAAGACAAGAATTAATTGCATAACAATTTGCGATAACTGTCATGAAAATTGTTTGAATAGCACGAGTACAGTCATTGACAAAGTAAATGACAATGAAATAGAAGATGCAGACGAACAGCGATCGAAAGCAAGCTTGAGAGCATCGTCCAGTATAGAGGATTTCGAAGATCTACACGATCGATCGGATTTTTTTATGGCAAATAAGGATATTCCCTGTACTAGCCGTGCTAGCAAAAGACTGCGTCAATAACAAAAAGTAAGTATAAAAAATGTATAAAAATTAAATATTCCTCTTCTAGTTCATATATTTACAATGAACATTTTTGTTCTGTACAGATAATATAACGATGAGGATCTTAAGAATGAACATTCTGGAGTCCTGAATTGGATTCCATCACTATAGTATACATATAGGACGTGTATACTTGTATACAGTTCACTGATCGACTCACGCGACATTCGCAGCCTATTTTCTCGAAAACTATTATAGCTAAAAAAGATTGGATCATACCTTTTTTGTAGACGATTTAATAGACTCTCATTTTGATAATAACTATTTTTTCAATTAAATTAATATTTTACGAGATATATGCAAGAACCGAAAAAGTTCATCTATTTTTCAAGATGGCGGCGATAGCTCATCTTCAATCTTTTAGGACTTTTCGACGTTCATTAGTAAGCCTAAATGAACATCTCTATAAATTTTCAAAACTTTTGGAATTATTTTCTTCATTTGCTTAAAATAGGGCCTTCGTTGACTGGGTTAGTATGACATCATTGTGCATATCAGGCGAATATGCACTATTTTCTTCTTTAATTTTTTTCATCTTTTACATTTTAAATACGTGATAACTGTAGGTAACAAGCTACATCGTGGTATTATAATTATATATTTCATATATGAAATTGTTTATTACAGGCCCTCTTTAGTTATTTTCTATCACTGTAAACAAATAAAATGATTTATAATTTTATATGAAAAAAAGTTTTCTTATTTAAAAAAAATATAAATATGCAGCAATCGAAAAAGAATACTTTACAACATTTATATATGTTATTTGTAGATTATAAAAATTTTTATAAACATTTATCATTCAAGTAAAGAACTGATAAGACTATTAAAAATAAAATTTAAATTGAGAGGGCTATTATAAGACATATATATGTGGTAAAGCGTGAGTTTCAAAAAGAATAACAAAATAAAGTTTATCAACTTTATTTCTCTCTTTCTCCCTTTACAATTTCAGTCACCTCTACACGACACCGCAAACGATAATACTGCTGTAACAACCGTTACAGAGACACGTATTAAGCAGTCGTGTGCCGTCATCGGTGGTATCAATTATTCCTAATCATTGCAACAGAAGTGCCATTGAAGATCTCATACGAAATTTTTTCCTAAAGTTGGAAATCGACGTTGTTGAAGTAAATTGAGACCGTCTATAAAATCACGTGAGACTAACTTGAATTTTATTCCAAAATAATGTGTTCTTTCTCTGCAGTTATTTTCGATAGTTTTTTTAACAGTTGGCGCAAATACAATGCAGCTAGTATCTAATCGATGTCAAAAGAAGAGAATTTTCGATTAAAATTGAACCAAATAATTTGCCAGTTCTAAATTTTTAAATTTTAAAGCTTTATCGAAGAATCTTAGTTAGTCATTTAAAATAACGGTTGATTCTTGGCATATAAAAAAAAAAATAATAAAAAACTATATACATACATGTAACATGTATATTAAATTTAATCATTTATCTTTCAATTTACTTGATAGGTATATATTTTTTTATACATAATGAATTGGAATTCTGTTACAATGTATACAGGTAATAATATATCACTATTAAAAAAATGTTTCTTATATAATAATAATATACATATAGTTCTATATATATAATAATACATAAATTTCAGTTTCTTATAATAATAATAATATACATATATTTCTATATACATATATATATATATATATATATATATATATATATATATATATATAATATATAAATTTTACCTGAACCATAAATTATTAATATACTCAGAAATGACCGCTCTTTCATGATTTTATAACGAACATATTCTCCTTACAGCGTTATTTGTGATCATCATCGCTAACATTGTGTATGCCTTCCGTGAATCAATGTCATTTAGTAGCAAGACTAATACTATGTTTGCTAATCTATCTACAGTGATTATAACATATGTAGAATTAAAGGATATATCTAGTCTAAAAGAACCATCCTATATAGTATGCAATCGATATATTTGTATCTTATATAAGTTTTGAATTGCCTAATTTTTAATTTATGTTTTGCCACAGAATCAATTGAAAAACATAGAGAACAAAGTATTTAGTCCTATGAATATATACATGATAACGTCATTACTTTTAAATGGCGCTAAAGAAGGATCGACAGAGAAGGAATTGATGTCTCTTTTGAATATTCCTGATAAAATATCTTTAAATGGATACATAGCTAAACTTATTTACTTAAATGTAAGATGAAAAGTGAAAAAATGTACTGTAGTACAAAATTTTTCTGAATAATGATATATTTATATGTGTTTTTAGGGAGTCAAAAACATCGAATTGCATCTAGGAACCGCAGTATATGTTCAAAATTCAGTTGAGCTAACGGCGGATTTTTCATCAATATGCATAAATAGATTTAATTGTTCGATTTCAAAAGTAGATTTCAAAAATAATGCATATGTTGCAGAAAATATAAATGCATGGATCCAAAAAACAACAAATTATAAGATGTTAGATCGAATAATTTCTCCAGGTATATTATATAAATGTTTGACTAACAATTAAATATAAATAAATTATAATTAATGCAAAGCACTTTTTTAACATCAAAATACTTTATATGAATAGTTAATATCGACAAAGATACAAAAATTATGTTGGTAAATATTGTTTACGTAAATAGTAGATGGCTAAATTTAACTTATAAAAAAGGAACAGAAGAATACAAATTTTTTGTTTCTCCATCAAAAATGTATTCTGTTCCAACAATGAAATTTGAAAAATTGACACTTATTCATGGTGAAATACCACATTGGAATGCCAAGTTCATTGAAATTCCATTTTCGGTAAATAATTATTATTAATAATAAAACTATCAAAAATAAATTAATGGATCAAAAAATAATCTTATAGAATATCAAGAATTAAATATTGAATAAAAATATAATTTTACAGGACAACAATATTACAATGATTATATTTTTGCCAAATGAAAAGATGGAACCTTGGAATCTGAAGTACCTGGAAAAAAAGATTAACTTTACAGAATTTAAATCAATTAGAACTGCACACACAAACAAACTTCAGAAAGCTACGTATTTATATTTACCTAAGTTTACGAGTGAATATACTCAAAATATAACAGATTTTTTTCGTCAGGTAAATATTGTAATTAGCAAAATCTGTTTATACAACTGATACGTAAGAGAGATTTTGAATAAATTCTAGAAACTAAAATTGATAATTCCTTGTAGAAGGGTGTAAATACGATGTTTGAGGATAGTGCGGATTTTACACGTCTCTCAAAAATTCCTCTAAAAGTGAACAATATTGTTCAAACAGTTTCCGTAAAGATTAACGAAGGAAGTTCGGAAGTTCCAAAAAGTAACTTATACATTTGTGAATAATAAAAATCTTTAGGCATATACTATGTGTATAAGTATTACAATAAAAAAATTTTAATTACAGTTGTCAGAAGCAGAGTAAGAAAACCACGGCGAGTAAGTCCACCGCAAAAGTTGATCATAGATCGTCCGTTTTGTTACTTAATCGAAGTGTACGGAGAGTTAATGTTTGCTGGAACCGTGCGAGCACCAGACTTTATATTTATGAAAGATGAATTATAAATTCTATTACATTCTTATATTTATTAAAAGTTTATATCACGCAATGTACGTACAGCTTAAATTTTTTTAAATTTTATCATATTAACGTATATAAAATTCAAGCATTAATAAATAAATAATCTGTATTTTGAAAATGTGCTTTGGTCATTTTTTGATAAATTTTCTTATTGCTTAAAAGTAGCCAAATAAATTTGCACTTATATGCATTAAATATAACAAAATAACTGTATATGCTTATACAATCGAGCAACTATATATCTATAATTATATAATGTAAAAGAGAGAGATAGCATATAGCATTTTTTATATTAGATGCATTTTATATTAACTGATCGTCTTGCAGAAATACATTGTAAAAAATCTTTCTCAAGACTTAGGTGCTATATATATTTAGAAATTTATAAAAACAATTTGTGTATTATATATTATTTACTAGGACACTACAAGCGTGCGCTATGCGATGGATTTAGGATTTTGATTCAATTAAATTATAATCCTATAGATTTTATTGAAGAGAAATCAGAGTTTGTTTCTGGGTTTAATATTGAATATTTTAGCAGTGAGTTTACATTAATTTTAGCTGAATATAAAAAAATTATTTTTTTTGGATTAGTATTATATTATATTAGTACAAGTTTATTAATTTTTATTTATTTATATTTATATTAATTAATATTATTAATTTAGTAATAATTTTTATACAAGAAATGTTTTGGAAACGGAGTACAAAAAATTGATTTATGAAACGGAAGGAGATCTATTCTATATTGTAATTTTTCTACAATTTTAATCATATTCTTTCGATTTCTGAAAAGTTTTAATCAATGCGTTAATTAATTTTTCCACAATCATATGATCGCTGAAGGTACAGTCTCTTTTCGTGTCAGCTTTTCGAAAACGTTATACAAAAAATCGGGATATTTTTTGAAATGTCAGAGTGTTAGCGGTCCGAGTATTAATTTTTTTTTTTTTATGACTCATGTGATGTTACCTAAAACTATAATAAAAAAGCTGATGTTAGATGCGGTGTTAAAAACGAATATTGCACTACAAATGCATAGAATATGCGTTGTAAATTGTACGTAACTATCGCGTTACTTTTATTTCAATCAGATAATTAAAATCATTCTGACAAATAATCGCAACTTTGCACGTTATGTTCAAATTGGCAAAATCGTTTTTATTTTCTGTGTTAGCAAAATGCATACATAAATAGTGTTTGTTTACGACTAAACGGATTGCCATTGCAATAATATATATAGGGGAAAGTAGGGTAAAACTTAGTAGGCTGATTAAACGAAGTACTTTTATTTCTTCGTAATAAGTGCTACTTTGGCTA
The DNA here is from genome assembly GCA_907163055.1 of Formica aquilonia x Formica polyctena. Taxonomy (NCBI): domain Eukaryota; kingdom Metazoa; phylum Arthropoda; class Insecta; order Hymenoptera; family Formicidae; genus Formica; species Formica aquilonia x Formica polyctena. The sequence goes on along the minus strand of CAJQTV010001414.1, from coordinate 8,568 downwards.
ACTCGTGTTATTAGTTGTAGATTGATGACGTCATTGTTTTGGGGTGAACACCGTGCCCGCGTGCACACAATATTTCTTTTTTGAGGGAAGTTCAATTTGCCAAAAAAAATCGATATCGGGGCCACAATGGAGGCAATTATGGATTTTTTCTATACAGAGCATCCGCTTCGATAAATGCAGCATTGCATTTTGTACATATTAGAGATTATATCGCATTAGCTTTGATCGTCACTTTGTACGCCGGAATATACAATCGCCGTGTTTGTTATTTTTTTCGTGTTGGGACAAAACCAAGTACCTACACAATTCATGTAATGAAAAGAGAAAAAACTATTATTCTGATTTTGTCTCCCTACAAAAAGCAGTTGGAAACGAGAACTACCACTCAGAAAAAGAAACCACTAAAAAAAAAACTTTTTGAGACCCCTAACGTTAAAATATTAAATAAGAAAGTCCTGCAACAATGTAGAACAAGAGGATATCTTTTTATTTGTGATTTTTGTCAATAGAATACATCTTTGTGTTGTATTTTGATTAAAATACATCTAGATTTTGTAATTGCACAGTGTTTTATATGTTTTCAAATGGGTACCCGGTTTTACCCTACCGGTAGGGCAACTTCTTTGACTTTTTCAAAAAATCTTGTTATCCTTGGTAACCAAGCATATTTTTTCAGCAACTAGCTTCATTTTCTCATAATTTAAGGTCCACTAAAGACTACTAACAGTCAGCAAATTTTTTTTTACACTCTGATTTTTTGTAGAGAGACAAATCCAAAAAAGTACCCGGTTTTACCATACTTTCCCTTATATATACAATATATACATATATATATATATATATATATATATATATATATATATATGCTCGAAATATTAAATTATACAAGTATTTTATATTATAAATTATTTATCTGTTAAACGATTGATGTATCACAAAGTACTTCGTTAAATTAATTAATCGATCCTGCGATTAGATTATTTAATTGCGCGTTCTCAATCCGAATTATATTTAAATCATCGAAAAATCGAATGATAAAATATCGGATGTATAATATATTTAACTTTAAATATTTTTTTAGAGGAATAATTATTTCTTACTCATAAAGAGAGATTGCAGCAAAACGATAATTTATTATTTTGGATTTCTGTTATTACGTTTCTTACTTGATTAAATATATAAATTGCACGAAATACACTCTTTGAAATTTATTGTTGCGATGTACATAGTTACATATTATTTATCAACATTAATTATACATTAATAATATCAATAATATCTAATTAAACAAATCTTCGTAAGTATAGCTCTTTTTAAAATAGCGACGAGGATCTTCATAGAGGAAAATGAGTCACAGGTGGAAGGCAGCAAATAAAGAATTATGGTCCGATAAAAGTGTTTAATTTAAATCGACTATTCTGATTCATTGTCAATTGCTATGATTTATAATGGTCACCAATCACAAATACGCAAGCGCGTTATGCTAAGCGTCGCTCGATTCGAATCGCATGATATAAACGTTTCAGTCTGATAAAAACGACATGCACGAATAGTCGGCTTTCAAGAGCGCGCATAGTATATATATATTTCTTTATATATATATGTTTCTTTTCATTTGATTGCTTGTATATATATATTTCTTTATATATATATATGTTTCTTTTCATTTGTTGCATTTCATATGTTGCTTTTCTACTAGATTATATTAAGAGGAACTATAGAGGAAGACTGATAATATTTATATTATTATTTGATACAATCGAATGCATACGTGTTAGTTCAACGTCATTGGTTTTCATAAAAAAAAGTAAGCATTTATTAACTAAATGTTTTATAATTTGATGATATCGTGATTGGTAAGATGCATCGTGATTGGTTATAAAAAGAAATTTTGAAAAGTAGCGCTAGAAGAGATCTCATGATTGATATACTAAACAAATTTCAAAAAATGATATATGTAAGAAAACATCAATTCGATTAGCATATTGGCATTATAGATCGATAGAATCACTATTTATAGCTGAGCCGCCAAGGATTGCGTGGAAACTGATTGAATGCAAGTATTTACAAAAACAAAATTATTATGTCAAAAACAGTATTATGTGTTTTATTGAAATTGTTAATGTTAGCGAGAATGGATACTTTGTCAAATGGTCGGAATTCAGACTTACAGGTAAGAGATTACTTTGTTAAATAAAATTAAATGTTATTATAACTGATAGTTCATTTGGATAATTAAAAGTGTATATAATAATAAAATATATGTACTGCATAATAATAAAATGAAACTATGTATAAAGCACTAGAAGAATATGTATGATGTTATGAAAAAATAGAAATATATAAATTTTGAAAATTTTGTTTATAAATGGATGTTATATAGCATAAAATTAAGCTTAATTAAGATGGTATATTTAAACTTGATTGTATTATCTTTGTATTTCTTTCTTTGCTTTTTTTAAAAATAAGTATTTTTGATATCAATAAGAGATTTTCTGTTTATTCTCCGCTATATTAATACATACATATGATAACATTTGAATTCATTTTTCTTCGATTTCTAAGATCTCTTTATTTTTTTAAATATTTATACTCACATTTATTAGTATAATAAGATTTGTGCTAAATTAGTTTTTATTTAACAAAATTAATTTAAAAAGTTAGCATCACATTTTATATATATATATATATATATATATATATCTGTATGTATGTATATATATATATCTGTATGTATGTATATATATATATATATATATACATACATACGTACATACATACATTCGTACATATATATATATATATATATATTATATAATAGTTATATATTTATATATTATAACAGAAAAGAGCTATTAAATATCGAAATAGAAAATTGAGTATCGGTATAATGAAATTTCTAATTGTATCAATTAACCTTACCAATAAGGCCAACAGTCACATAAATCAACAATATACGCAACCAACCAATCTTTTGCTTACGCCTTGGAATTTATATATAATTTTTATTGTACGTACAGGGTAACAATTTGAAAATTATTAGCCGGGATATCTCGGAATCTAGTAAAGATATCAAAATACGATTTGGAAAGTATATAAGATAGCAAAGAGAACGTCGAATCGCAATATAACTATCAGGAGGTATGTCATCCCCCATGAGCCGCTTTCTCCAACTTTAAAATCTCAAATAGCATTTACCCGCTTTATGATATCTCAAATTAAAGATCTTAACGAGTATTTTTCACCTGCTTAAGAAAAATTCAAATTGATCGATTTGTTTTTGAATAATACCAGGTGATTAAAAAGATTATTATTTCTTAAAGCTGTAACTGAGACACGCTTTATCTAATTTTTATTTGTTCTTATAAGGTATTTAGTTATAATAAAGGAGTAAAAACAACTTTTGTAGAAAAATTACAGCCTATAACAATTGAACAACTTCGGCAACGGATCGTCACAGAGTGCAGATTCATTTCCAGACAAAGGTAAATGTTCAGATTAACTTACACCTCACGGATCGTTTTCATTTTCACATATATTATAGAGGGCACATTCCTAAGTAATACGCACTTTGAATTTTGTGGCGCTCTCTTCTGGTTCCAGAGATACGCAATTTTAAAGTTTCACAGTTTTAATGCTTTTCTGTTATAAAATAAGAAAAAATAAAGTTTGTTTGCGTTATATTTGTGTAAAGCAGACGTGGAAAAAGTGTTTGTTTACATTTCTGGAAACAAAGCTCCTTGAATTTTTCCATTTTCCACGCGAAGCGAGGTTCAACGCAAACTTATGTGTCTAGTTTTTTAATAGTGGAGCTCCTCCGCAGGGGGGGCGGAACATACTGTCTCCACGCATATACTTTTTAATGCGTAAATATAAAATAAAAAGTTGTAAACCCATGTGAAACCTTATTTTGCATTAAAAAGTATATGCATGAGACAGTATGTTCCTCCCCTCCTGCGGAGGGTCATCACTATCAAAAACTAAACACATAGGTTTGCGTTGAACCTCGCTTTGTGTGGAATAGCAATTATGGGAAAGTATAATATATAATTTTTTAAATCTTAATAAATGATATTTATTTTATAAATCATTTGTAAGAGGATATATATCTGTCATCTAAATGTAAACAAAAGAAATTCTTAGCGAAAATATACTGACAGTGACGCAAATGTAAACAAAAAAACATAAACACGCAAGTAAGATATAGTGAAAAGATCATAGAAATAAATACGAAAATTATGATACTTCAAAATCGCATATCTCTGAAACCAGAAGAGAACGCCACAAAATTCAAAGTGCGTGTTACTTAGGAATGTGCCCTCTATAATATATGTAAAAATGAAAATGATTCGTGAGGTGTAAGTTAATCTGAACATTTATCTCATTCAAAAACAAATCGATCAATTTGAATTTTTCTTGTGCAGGTGAAAAGTGAGACTTTTAATTTAAGGTATCACAAAGGGGGTAGTGCTATTTAAGATTTTAAAGTTGTGAGAGGGAACGCGTAGGGGATGATTCATCTCTTAACAGTTATCCTGATTCGATGTCCCCTTTGCTATCCTATATTCTCTCTAAACCGTGTTTTGATATCTTTATTATTTACTAAGCTATCTCGGCTGACAGTTTTCAAAATGAGACATCTTATATCCATTATACATATAATGGATACAATCATACATAACGCTATAGCGGAAAATACATACATAATACATATAGCTATATGCAAATATGCAAATATGCATACAATTCAAACGATTCTATCGAGGTAATGTAGGTTAATTATAACATCGTGTTCTCCAGAATTTGTTTGCATTAAAAAATGTAACCATAACTGAAAAAAAGTTCAACAAATGTTTAAGTACAAGAATTTATATAATATCTATGACCATAAAGAGACAATATTTATAACATTATATTTTGGAAATACAAACGTTATTGAAACTTAAATAATAACAAATAATTTTTTGAAAAAATAGTCGTGTTAAAATAAAGTTACTTACTTGGAGAAGTTAACTAACTTACCGTAAAAAAACCAAATAGTTAAACAAAATTGTTTCAACAATTGAAAAGAACTACACTTTCATGTATTATTTGCTAAGAGAAGCAGTTAATATATTCTGTGTGAGTTTGGGCTATCGCACACAAAATTGACATAGCTGCATATGCATAGCAGACCGTCTGGATTAACGAGCATCGAGCATTAAGCCACCACATATTGATTTACACAACATGCTCATTGATCCAGACGATTTTATTGACATCTATTTGACGCAGCTGTGACGCGATTTGTGTGCAATAACACTTTTTCTTTGATTCTCTTAGATTAAAAAGAATCATGTTTGATATGCAAGAACATGTCTTGAAAAACAACAAAAACAAATTTGAAATAAAATTCAACTACATTGTATTTAACACATTATCAATTAGAAGAAGTATAAAGAAAAATATCAAGCTGATATGATTAAACAAACAAGAAATTTCATGGCAATTTTACTTACTTGTACATATATTATTTATTATTAGAAGTATCGCAAATAGCCGCGTTTTTAACCCAGCGATGCTTACTTAATTCTTTTCGTATGTTATACTTTATCAAGAATATTCCAGTATCCGAGAGCAACGATTTTCACATTTTACAAAATCTCGAATATGACTGGGGTCATTCTGATAGTGTGAGTGTGAGAAACAAAGTTGACAAAATTCCATTTGCAAATATGTCTGTGATCCTAGAATCTACTGGTAAGTTGCAAAGAAATGCGTAAATCGTTAAAAAAAAGTCTACGACAAAAGAAATTGTAAATATAATTTACATTTAAAAGAAAGTAAAAAAAACATCTTTTATGTAAATATATCCATTTAAAAAAATGAAGATGACCTTTAAATCTCTTAAGCGCCTCCACCTAAAAAAAAAATGTTCACTTCCACAAGATTTCCCCCTCGATACCATACAACTTTTATTTCAAACATTTTCTCCTATCTCCAAAACTGTGGGAGTTATTCGGGTGGCCTGTCTTAGATGCCTTACCCTGTATATTATATAATGTATTATAATATATACGGATTTTTTTGAAAAAAGTTAAATTATTTGTTGAAAAAGCGGTATAAATTTTGCAATGCATATTATTAGATGAGCGTATTGTAATTTTATAACAGGGTGCCAACAATGCAAAAAAGATAACGAGCAAGTTTTCCCTCCGATAATGACCGACATCGAATTAGCGATTCTACATGAAATACCTGACGGTAACATTCAATTCAGTACCTTATACAATCCTATGTTGCAATGTAATTCGGATGAATATATATTGACTGAAATCAAACGTGAAGAAATCAGCCTAGAGAAACTTTTAGGCAGCGGCGCATTCGGAAAGGTAAAAACTAATTTTTTCAATGTTATACGCATACGCTAATTTCTAGATCTACCGAAATTGAAACAGATAAGCATTTCTCGACAAAAATAATTAGATGAATAACTTTTTATAAGAAATTATAAATAATGCAAAATTTTTGTAAAATAACATACATGTGCACTCTACTATGCATTTTTTGTTATATTACTAGGGTGAATCATATATAAACGAGACTTGTTCAAAAAATATTTATTTGATTAATACACTTAAAAACTAACAGAAAATTATTTTTCTACATTGTACCCACTAATATTTACACATTTTTGCCATCGCACTGGCAGTTTTTCTATCTCTGCTTTATAAAAAGTAGTAGGACGAGTACGAAGCCAATTTTGCACGAAGTCTTTCATCTCATCGTCGTTGGAAAACTTTTTTCCTCATAAGACTTCTTTAAGAGGTCCAAACAAATCCATCATATATGAGAATGCGTATCAAAAATGCGTCTTCTGCTGTATGGCGATCCAAAAGTCTCTGAGAAATTTCAGCCCTTCAGTCTTTTAATCTGCATTCAAAATTCGAGGCATCCATCGTGCAGTGATTTTTCAAAATCGTAACTCATTCTCAATGATTGTTTGCACATTTCCATAACTTATGCCAGTCCCTTTACTAATTTCACAAACAATTATTAATCGGTCGTCTTCAATAAGGTCATAAATTTGTTGAATGTTCTCAGGCGTAATATTCGTCTTTGGTCGACGCGCATGAGTCAAATTTGCAACTTCTTCACAAGCTCCACAAAAAAAACTTATGCTATTTGCATACTTGAAACTTTGATAATGTGTTCTTACCGAACTTACGCGTAATCTGTATAATATTTCAACTGGTTTAACATGTTCGTGCGTCAAAAATTTAATAATTATGCGTTGCGCAACCGAAACAGGCATCTTGTGTTTATTCATCGTGCTTACTGTTAAACAAACGATTATAGAAACAAACGCGCAGTTTAGAGCGAGTTTAAACATGTTTACCAACAGCCTTTACCTATTGTCACAACGACGAGCGTTAAGGTACCCTATTCCTATACGAAAAGTCTCATTTATATTTGATCGACCTATTTAGTCAACATATTTAATACAAAATGAAATATATAATGTGACTTGACATTAAGCTATATATTTTTTAATGAAGCATAAATCTAAATTTATTTCAAATATTTCGCAAGTGTTTCAAGGAACAGTAAAGAATTTAGAAAGACCGGGAATAGAGATACCCGTTGCCATAAAAATGCTTCGAGAAAATGCTTCCTCGCAAGAAAAAAAGAAGTTTTTAGAAGAGGCCAGGCTTATGAATCGCTTCCGACACAAACATGTGCTAAGATTGTTGGCCGTCTGCTTAGACGAAAATTCTCCATTAATTGTGTTGGAATTAATGGAGATTGGTGATCTGTTACAATATTTGAGAGATAATAGAAAATTGCAACCGTCAGATGCGCATGCTCTGCGTCTGCAAGATTTGTTCGCCATGTGCGAAGATGTTGCGCGAGGCTGTTGTTATCTGGAAAATCTGCGTTTCGTTCATAGAGATCTCGCGTGTCGAAATTGCTTAGTATCCGCGAGAGATCGCGAGAACCGTGTCATTAAAATTGGCGACTTTGGACTAGATAGAAATGTTTACAAAGATGACTATTATCGCGTGGTAAATACAATTATCGTAAAAAAATGAAATTTTTTAGAAATGTTTGTGTGTTCTTTTTTGTCGTAATGATATAGTACATTTTTACTTTGAATAGAACTTAAGAAAGATGGATTATTTCTGTTTAAAAATATAAAGCAAAAGATAAATAAACGTTTTTTGTTGTAATACGAATGCCCTTAAAATGGACAACATAAACCAGACGATTAACTTCGTTAAAATCACTTGTTTTAAAAAGGACAAGGTCTTCTTCCTGTTTGCTGGATGGCACCGGAATCTTTGGTGCTCGGAATATTTACTTCCCAGAGCGACGTTTGGTCATTCGGGATTCTAATGTAGGAAATTACATCGTTGGGTGAGCATCCCTATACTGGCAAGATTAATCAGGAAGTGATAGATTATGTCCGCGCTGGTGGCAGGTTGCCGATGCCTCTCAATTGTCCACCGATTTTGTACGAGTTGATGCTACGTTGTTGGAGTCCAACGAATGATAGACCAAACTTCAAACTTTGTCTCGAAAATATTA
>CAJQTV010001413.1:12500-24397 GCA_907163055.1 Formica aquilonia x Formica polyctena | reverse complement strand
TCCTTTTCACACTTGACATTTTATTTGCATTTATCGCGTTTTACCATATTTGACAGCGGTCATTGTTTTTTATTATCGTTTATTTCATAGTTAATTTTTATGTCTATTTTATAATTGTTTCTCTGTACTTGACAATCTTTTATTTATCTATATATTTAATATAACTCATTTGACAAACACCTTTTTTTTTTTTACAACGACAAAATTTGTTTTATTTTATTTATTTTTGATAGTGTGTCTGGACTGTTTTATATATATTTATTTATTTATTACTTTTTATACTACAGACAATTCCAGCGGTCATTGTTTTTTATTATCGTGTATTTCATAATAGTTTATATGTTTATTTTATAATTATTTTACTGTACTTGACAATCTCTTAAATCTTATTTATTTATTTATCTATTTAATATAACTCATATGACAAACATCCCTTTTACAACGACAAAATTTGTTTTTATTTTTATTTTTTGGATATTGTGTCTCGACTGTTTCATATATATTTATTTATTTATTACTTTGATTTTATACTATAGACAATGCTGATATTGTTTTTCATTTCACTGTTTTGACAATCTTTAATTTTTTTGTATCGTTGTTTACCGTTACTGATAATATTTGTTGTTATCATCTCACCTTTTTCGCCGAACAATACTTCTCATTACTCTGTGGTTAGTTGGTGAGTTTGGTTAAGATTTTGCGTGGCTGAAAGATTTGTACTGTCGACTCGTGCGTTGCGTCTCTTTTATGTAAGTCTTACTATTGTAATTTTCGACATGGATCTCTCTCTTTTCATTTTTCGTTTTTTGACACAAACCATTCCGCTCATATTACAGACACAATTATTAACGTATCACCATGTTCGTGGATTCATGCATAAAGAATCGAGGTTTCTGCCCCGAAAGAACATGGACTGCATGGAGAATGGTTTTTGTCATTTGGAGCGACATGAGGGATTACGCCTTCTACCGTCAGTTATCATATAACTTTGCGCTTTAATTATTTAAGACTCTTTTTGTATACCGTTTTTAATGTTGATTTTATTATTGTTTGCGCTGATGATGGCCAAAAAAAGGGCCGAAACGTCCGCCTTTCGCGAATCATATAATTAAAGAAATTCTCTAATTTTTTAATTCAATTTTTGATTTAATTTATATATTTTTGCGCCCAGAAAACTGCGCGTGGCTCTTTTGCCATTTTACTTGGATTTTTGATTTCTAATCGTCTAAGAGCCTTACTTTTATACCTTTTTAATAAATTAAGGTTATTGCGCACGTTGGATAGCGGACGATATCTGAGCGTCGCTTTTCGCTCGTGGGATCTCTACGAGTTTTCGCTTCTACAGAGCACGACTAAACATTCGTGGGCTGTCAAAGCGGCGACGCAACTCGAAAAACCGCGATACGTTATCTTCGCGTTACAGTCCGGAAAGAAGAACGTCCTAACCGAGGAGCCTTCCCTATTCGACGATTGCAAACTAACTAATGTCAAACTGTATCTTAATTCCGATTTTTATCCGTACGATGATATGAATTTAGATTTCCATAAGCGCAAAGTCGCAGTGCTATACGATATGTACTCGAAATTTCGAAGAACGTATTACGAATGCGACAATGACGAAGCGCTCTTAAATCTGAATAAATTTTTATTCTACGGACCGCTCGTAGTCATCGACTGTTCACGACAAAACGAATCGATTAAAAGCGCCACCGTGGACGTTCGCATAGAGTTTGATTGCAAGGAGAACATTCCCTCTAATACCACAGCTTACTGTCTTATCATTCACGATCGAGTGGTGGAGTACAATCCGCTCACCAACGTTGTGCGCAGAATCGTATAAGCGCGATGATATTCAAAATATGAAGAGAGAATAATAGAGGCGCACACTTCGAGTACCGCTAATAACAACGATGGACGCACCGATCTTCGTCGATCTTCAAGGTTTCGTAGTTAACGAGAAATTCGTCACGAAAAAAGTAGCTGTGTTAAGAAATGGCGTGGAATTGACGCATCACATCTTTCGCCCACCGATGTCTTGGGATCTGCTAACGAGAGCGGAAAAATCGCGAGCGTGTTGGTTGACATCTAATCATCATCAATTAAAGTGGAATGACGGACACGTGAGTTACGGGTCGATGAAAAGACTCATTCGGGACGCCGTATGCCGAGAATCTAGCCCCGATTCAATGATAAGAATCTACGTCAAAGGTCACGAGAAGAAAAAATGGCTGATCGAAATCTTAGGAAATGTTGCCGACGATCGCGACGTACCCGTCTCCGTCGAGACTATTGACGCTGATTACGAGGATATCGAACGTTTGGAAATTCTAAACGCTTCGCGGGCCTTTCGCTGCGGATATCACACGAAGAATTGCGCGTTAGAGAACGCTTGTAAATTGCACGATTGGTGGTTCGAACGACGCGATCATTTGCGTAATATGTGCGATTGATTCTATATTATATTATTTTATATCTACTCGTTTGTATTATAAATTATATCTAATTATTGTTTATTATGCATTATCATATATTATATAGCATATCGAGTCAATTATTTAATCTATAAATTTAATCTATAAATTTAATTATATTTTAAGCTTTATATAATGTATCGAATCTATTATCAATTATATAACCTATAAATTTAATTATATATAATGTACCGAGTCAATTATATAATCTATAAATTTAATCATTTATTTTAAGCTTTAATAAATGTATTCGTCATACTGTCGCAAAATACACGCTATACTAACGAACCGCGTTTTTCTTTTATCGCGGTCGCGTATCCTTTCCCACGATAATAGCTCACGCATCTCCTATTTTATACAGATGTCCGTCAGAAAAGTGTTCGATTATCTGATTAGTGTTATTATAATAAAATTAAAATAAATCTATTTTATTTTAGTATTTTATATTATAAAATAAATTTATATTATAAAATAAATTTATATTTATATATAAAACGAATACGAATACTATTTTTATCGCGAGCGCGTATCCTTCCGCGATAAGAGAGCGCCAACGCTTACTACGAAAGAAAGATAGCGCGAGAGCGAGAGGATATCGAAGAAGGAAAGAGAAGCGAAAAGAATCAACGCTTCGTTTAATATATAGCATTTATTCATAAAGAATCACATTTATTCATAAAGAATCACATTTTACAAATGCGCAATACACGAAATATATAAGTATAAGCAAAAATCAAATTTTATTAACGCGTAAAGTTACAGCTCGAAGAACGGCTGTGATTCGGGCTCGTAACCCTCTAATTGTACATTCGCTGGCGGTTCATTCTCGTCGCCCGTCGACGGTTCGGCCTCGTCCTCCATCGGCTGCGATTCGGGCTCCTCGCCGATTAATTGCGATTCGGGCTTCTCGTCGATCGGTCGCGATTCAGGCTCTTCGTCGATTGGCCGCGATTCGGGCTCCTCGCTGATTGGCCGTGATTCGGGCTCCTCGCTGATTGGCCGTGATTCGGGCTCCTCGCTGATTGGCCGCGATTCGGGCTCCTCGTCGATCGGTGACGCGATAACTCGCCTATTCTCGTGTTCGTGAAGCCTGTCGATTAATTCAGGGATGGCGAAGTCGCGATCGCGAAACTCAAATTGCTCGGGGGCTAGCGCGACGTCGCGTTGGCGAGCGTCGCGCAACGCGCTGTGAACGTTTTGCGCCTGCGCGAGCATAGTCCTCGTCTTCGTCAATAAATCATAGAGCGATTCTCGCGCCGTTCTTATACAATCTTCTATCTGTTGTCTAAAGTAAAAAAGTAAAAGGATTATTAAAAATTATAATTTATTATAAAAAGTATTATAAAAATTTTAATCGAATACTTACATTGAACGCGCGATATCGATGTCTCCATCCAGCTGAAAGTTCAGTCTGAACAAATCCGGACTGTTCTCGATAACGCCTCGCGCCTCCTCGCGCAAATCCGAGGCGAGATCTCCCAAAACGTAAGCCTTTATTGCAATTAAATCGCCGTTCACATTAATATAATCGGCCGCGTTAATTATCTGCTCGATTCGTTCCATATCGAGCAGTTCGCGACTGATTTTAATTCTCGTTATTTCGCACCTCGCCACTTTGCTCTTATACCGTTTCGCGCTTCGTCGACTCGTCACTTCACTATTTCGCGAGCGAGAATACTTTGACGCTTCTCGAAACGATCTCGCGTTTATAAGGATCGACGCGCGGATGCCGCGATACGAGCGGAGATAAACGAGTAATAAAAATAGATTATAGAGGAAAATATATAACAAAGAATAATGCGATAAGAGGGACTCGAGCGCCCGCTAAATAACGCGCATCCCGGATACGCGATGAATGTTTATCGTCGCCGGAAAGGGTACGTTTCTCTAATCGCTCGTCAAGTGTCCTTCTTAGAGGATAAACGAATAATAAAAATAGAAATAATAAAAAAAGTAAAACCGCGAGAGGAACTCGAGCGTCCGCTAGATAACGCGCATCCCGGACGCTCGGCCGATATTCGCTCGTCGTCGAAAGGGCGCGTCCCTCTAATTGAGGCGGACCGCGACTCTTTTTCGAACGAATCGCATTTCCCCCTCCCCCACCCGCGCCGAATTCGCCGACGATAAAAATAGGCATCTCGCCGAACGCGCGAATCAATCGCGCGCGGCGTCTCTCGATAGTTTCCCGCGTCTTTCCCCGCTCCGCGCGATGACTAACGCGAAGACGGTTCTTCTCGTCTTAGCGACGACGCTCGTCGCCGCGACGGCCGCCGCGCCCGTTGATTCGGAAAAGGCCGAGGCGCTTCGCTTCCTGCGCGCGTACGGTTTTCTAAAGGACAACGGAGAATCGCTATCATCCGATAACGCGACATCTCTGCGTCGCGCTTTGTCGCTGTTTCAGGAATACTATCAATTATCGGGAAACGGCGAGTTAGACGCAGTTACGCTTAGCCTTATGCGCAAATCGCGATGCGATCTCGCGGATATTCCCGATCGCGCGTATAGCCCGATCGCGCGAAAATGGCCGAAAACGCGCCTCACGTGGAATTTTCAGGTAGCTAGCGAGGAACTCTCGCGAACGGCCGAAGCGGCGTTCGCGTTATGGGCGGTGAATTCGTCGCTAACCTTCGCGCGCGACCCGCTGCGACCCGATATATTGATATCGTATCGAACGGGCGCGCACACTTATGCGAATCGCAGGAATATAGGCATTTGCCCGGCGACCTTCGACGGTCCCGGGGGAACCCTAGCTCACGCGTTCTTTCCCTCTGGGATGACCGATTTCGCGTCACAGGTACACGTTGACGATTCAGAACCGTGGCACGTGTATCTAAATAAATATCCTACCAACACGCATCATTTGTTGCAAACGCTGACGCACGAGATTGGCCACGCTTTGGGTCTACAACACAGCATGCGCAACGACTCGATAATGTTTCCGTATATACTCGATATCGAGAATCAATTTCCGGTTAAGCTGAGCATAGAGGATATTCTGGCTATACAGAATCTGTACGGATCTCACGACGACGGAAACTATCCAACGGCGACTACCGCGGCGCCCGCTACGACGAATGTCGCGCCAATTGACCCCGCGCGCGCGGATCTCTGCGCTTTACGGCGCGTGGACGCCGCGCTGATAATGATTCGCCGATTATATATAGCTAATCGCCGTAATGTGTGGTCAATCGACGTGATCGAGAAACGCTACGGTAGGCCCATGACGCTCACGGATTACGCGGCGTTTCTCCCAGCGAATTTCACGCGCCTATCCGCCGCGTATCGAAGACCCTCGAACGATCTCGCGCTATTCGCGGACGATTCGATCTACCTCGCGGAATATCCTAGCCTTAAGCTAAAATCGGGTTGGCCGAGATATCTCCACGATATCGGACTTCCTCGAAATGTTAAGATTAACGCTGCGATAAACACGCACACGGGACGAACCTACGCGATCTACGACGACGACAAGGTAGCGGAGATTGACGAGTGCCGCATGATAGTCATTAGACACGCTCCATTAAAAGATATATTTCCCGGAATACCGCCCGCGATAACGTCAGCCTTTCGATATATCGACGGCAATCTATATTTTTTCGCCAAACGTCAATTTTACGCCTTTAACGAATTTACGAATATCGTAACTTCGGCGGGTCCTTTCGATCTACACGCGCTCGGTATCGAGTGTCCTACGGATGGGCTGCTAAGACAATTGCGCGATCTCCTCAGTCGCGTTTATCGTCTCAGCGACGCGACCGAGAGAGAGAGAATCGACGAGGAGGACGACTAGAGCGACTCTGCCGTCATTTTTAAAAAATAGAATATAAGAGAGGACGCGCGCGAAAGAGGAAGAAGAAATCTCTACGCGAGTATATAAAGACCATCCATCAGTTAAGCGCTTCATTGTCGACGGAGAACGCCGAAGCCTACGAACGAAAAAAAACGAGCGATAATGTACGCGACAATGGGTGGGCCACCGCAACAGCAGCACTCATTTGACAATCGATCGAGGCTAACCGAGCGAGACCGCGAGGATAGCGCGGGATACGCTAAAAGAGCTAAACAGGACAATGGGTAAGACTATTAAATGTTTATTCGAACTAATAATCCGCTAGCGTCGTTTCTCTTATCACCCGCATCCATTTTCAGACGAGATCGCGACCGAACGCCTAGATGTGACGCGGATGTTTCGATTGTGCGGCCGCTCAGAATCTTAGGAAGACGCTATCCATTGACCAAAACTGCGTACAAACATCTCGAAGTCAGCGTTAATGTTAGTCGACCCTCTTTTGTGGAAATCGTCCTTGGAGATTGCCACGGCAAGGAGATCTCGCTAACGCTGGATATGTGGAAGGAACTGCTCGATCTACGATCTACACTTCTATCATATTTTCGCTCCGACGAGCGCGATGAGGCGCGTCCTCCAGCGCCGATATATATCGAACAGTTAACGCTGCGATTCGGTAAACTCAACAATCTCCGAATACTCCGTCTCGAAACATCCAAAGTTCATCTGGCCGTATCGAAGAGCACCGTTCTAACTATATTAAATCTAGAACTTTGCGTTAACCGCATCGTTACATCTTTAAGCGGTTTAACCGCGCATGTGGATAACAAGCTGACTCGTTTTCTCGATATCGCGGCAGGCGCTCACGATTCGGCGCTTATTCCCGCGATGATACGCGATAACGAGAACTTCGACTGCAACGATATCGTCGATTGCGAGCTGCAGGCTCTGCTTTTCGGAGAATCGTGACACGCTTATTCGCATACTCGTATTATCACATTATTAATATATTAAAAATATTGTAAAAGGAAACAATAAAAACGCTCTTCCTCTCGCGCGAAAAAGCAATCTCTCTTTATTCCACGACCTTTCAACGATTCGCTATCTCGCTCGAGCGATAAGCGCGCTCGTATCGCCGCTAACCGTTCCTCTATCCGTCTCTCTCGACGCCAGATACCCGCGTCCGATTGCGGATCGCGCGCTAGAAGTGACGCGCGTCCCTTAAGAATCATGATAGCGGATCGCGCGCTAGAAACGGCGCGAGAGATCACCGTCGCCTCCTTAAGGAACGAGTCGCGTCAAGGTCGAGTCGCGCCAAGGTCAAATCGCGCCGGGAGAAACCGCGACCTCAATCGAGTCGAGCGTCATCTCCCGGGCGATCTCGTTGATTTTGTTGGGCGTCTAGATAGGCCGGCGCTAACTCACTTTCATGAGAGCGAGAGAGATGGATAGAGAGATAGAAAAGGATGGAGATATGAGTTAGAACAGTTTGTAGACGACCGAGGGGGGACGTGCGGACAGGGGGAGAGGAGGGGGGGGTACGTAGGGCGAGTCGGTAAGCGCGACCCCCGATCGAGCCGAGCGCCATCTCACGGGCAATTTTAGCGATTCATACTCGCTCTCTCCCGTGACGTCACGCGCTCCCTCGACCCCCCTCGCCGCGCTTCCCGTCTCGCCCTACGTACCCCCCTCCCCTCCCTCCCCCCTGTCCGCGCGTCCCCCCTCGGTCGTCTACAAACTGTTCTAACTCATATCTCCATCCTTTTCTATCTCTCTATCCGTCTCTCTCGCTCTCATTGTAAAAGTGAGTTAGCGGCGGCCTATCTCACCTACTCACTAGGTCCCATCCCGTGTAAAAAGGATTAAATTCCCTGACTGAAAAGGGACCACCGAGCGAACGTCTGAATAAACAGCGTAATAGCGATCCGAACGGTCGTTTACCTGGCTTTCAGACCTAAGAGTTCGTTCGACCCGATTCTTACGCCGCAAGGCGTCTGATTTCGGGATAATTAAGATAATTGTTGCGCCCTTCCATCGACTCATCCTTCTTCGAGTCTGGACGTAACAAAAACATATGCGCACAAATTACCGCGTTAGCTCTTGATTGCCTTTTATTTCCTTCGTATGATATATTCATAAGAGCTTTTATTAGTTATATAATTTGATATTTATATCAGAAAGTTTTTTCACCAGTTCAAAACTATTGTTAATGTGACTATGTGCAGCGGGAAAGCTTTTGAGTAATATGCGATGAATGAAAGAGGCTAGATTGTATAAGGGACTGTTAAGGGAAGAAACAATTAAACGGAAAGGACAATTAGGTTTATGGTTTATGAATCTTGGGGAGTTCATATGCTCTCGGTAAAATACCGTCGCTGAAATTAAGGAATTTATAAGTTGAAGGCGATATGAATTCTGCATCTCTCCATCTCTTTAGTATATTCCGTAGACGTGAAGTAAGCCTTTTTATAGGATCTTGATGATGGCCAAAAAAGGGCCGAAACGTCCGCTGTTCGTGAGTTAAATATTTTAATGTAATCCTTTTAAAATAAATATTTATACGTCCTTAATATCGCGCTTGGCCTTTTTGGCCATTATTTCGACATTCTTGATCTAATAATTGATTTAGTTATATATTTGCTTCTTATATTTTATTATTATATTATTTATTATTTATTGTTTATTTCATATATCAAAAAAAGAAGGAGATATAATAATTATAACTATTTTTATTAAACATTGAGATGTAAGAAATTTTTTTTTATATTTTGTACTTTTTTATATTTTGTTTTTAAAAAATTTTGCTATAACTGTTTTTGCGAAATTCCAGCGTAATAATATACGATATTCCCTTTATATATTATATTTGTATTGTAATATTATTTCTATCTGTTATCTACATATCTGAAAAGACATATATTTCAATATATGTATATTAATTTCTCAAATAGTGTACATTTATCATCAATTTTGATTATAAAAATAAAATTTCTAACGTTATACAATTACATGTACAGTAGAATAGCTATATTCGAGCAAACATGTAACCACATCATTTTCAAATCTTTTTATTTGTTTCTGTTGCAGGAAATACTAAGTTAGAAAAATGGTCTTCCCATTCAATTCGACGTGCGGGAATGTGCGAAGATTTCCCTAAAGGTTCGTTTACAAATAGTACTAATAAAGGTTTGAAGCGAAATGTCGTACCAATTCCTTTTAATGAAATTGTTGAATCGAATACAAATATACAAAACGATGAAATTAGAAAAATCATACAAATAGAACAAGTGTCTCATTATGGACAAGCAAATATGGAAGGAATACAATCCATGGAGATTGCTACGTCAACATCATCTGCACCTATTTCTATTCATAATAATGTTATACCGGATAAACATTTACTAAAATGCCGTCCATTGCAATATCGAGCACAATTATATTTTGATACCTCTATGGAAGAGGAAGATATTAAAGAATGGATGCACCTTGAGCCACCTACTTGTGAAAGAGCCCTCACGCCTCTTCCATTAAATAAGAACACAGAAAAGAAACATCTTGAGTTGTCTATGCATGATAAAGTCATCAAAAGGCCTCTTTCGTCAAATAAAAGTATAAAAGACAAAGAAAATAATATGATAACAATAGGTAAATTATATGCTACAATTAAGTCTTTAAAATCTGAAAATATTCGATTACGAAACCAAATAAGAATTTTGAAATATTGTTTACATCATACTATACGAATACGTAAAACGCCAAAAAATAATAAACAAAAGAAAAAATTAAGAACATTGATAGACGAAGAAAATCTACACCCTGTTGCGAAAGTCATGATACATTTGCAACTGCATACACCAAATGCAGTATGTACAGAAGAAGAAAAAAATCTGACAAGATTATTATTCAGCCGCTGCTTTCTGCTGCTTAAGAAAAGCAGGTTGTAATTTTCCCGGCCAGCGAACTATTAAAAGCTGGAAGAATATGATGTACGACCAGTGATTTCATATTTCAAAAACTTAAAGAAAAGATTTCTCACATACCAATGGAGGAAAGAGTATGTGCTTTAAAGTGGGATGAAATGGCCATAAAATCTTATGAAGAGTATTCGCTTAAATTAGATTAAATGAAGACCTTGTCGATCTTGGATCTTTGGGAAGAAAATCAAAAAGAGCCAAATTCGTATTTGTTTTTTTGTCTAGACAATTTAAATGCACAATGCTTGGCGACAGCCTTTAGCATATTTCTTCCCAGGAAAATGCATGAAAGCAGAGGAAATAATATTATTGAAGGAATGTCTATATATAAACAGATTGGGCAAAACGGGTGCTGATGTGCAACTTATTACATGTGATCAAGACACATGTAATCAAAGTGCTTATGCTCAACTCGGTATTAATCCAGAAAATCCATTCTTTATTTATAATGGGAAAAAATATAACGCATCGTTTGACTTCCCGCATCTAATAAAAAGATTAGCAAATTCCCTCAGAACACATAGACATCTTTACCGCGATGGCAAAGTTATCGCGTCATATTCGGATTTTGAAATGACATGGACTATCGATAATGCCACAAAAGGAGGTTCGAATTTATTATCTCATATAACGGAAGCACATATTCGTCCGAATAGTTTTGAATCAATGAATGTGAAAAGAGCATTCCAGATATTCAACCATACATTTGCTGCTGCAATAAAAACAGCCGGCCACGAAAAAGAATTAAATACAATTACGTGGCAAGCGACAGCAGATTTTGCAGAGCGCTTAAATAAATTGATGCGTGCAATGCTTATAGTCTCAAAATTTTATTTGGCGGCAAACGACCATTATCTTCCAAAAATCCAGATATTGAAAATTTATTAATAGATTTCGTGGAATGGTGCTCAAGATGGTCTAAAACACCAGAAAATATAAGTCAAATTCCCTGTTTTAAAGGCTTTGTCTTGTTACGCCCAGACTCGAGGAAGGATGAGTTGACGGAAGGACGCAACCACTATCTTTATTTTCCCGAAGTCAAACGTCTCGAGGTTACGTTAAAATGGGGTCGAACGAACTTGACTTTTTCGGAAGTTCGCTCGGCGGTCCCTTTTTGGTCAGAGAATTTAATCTCTATTATGTATTTGCGACCTTAGTCTGTTTTCAGGTTCTTGAGGAACAGGTTCTTTTAGGAACAGCAAATGAATCTCTCGTAATAATATAAAGGATCTTTATTACTTTTGTGTGTAACGCTCGGTATCTTCGTGTCTCGTGTCGCGAGCCGTGGTCGGGCCGGAAGAGAGAGCACCGGAAAGCTCGCGAACGATCTCGAACGATCTTGCTGCGCGCGCATTTCATACGTACTTAAATATATAACACCCTCTCCACTAAAACAAGGAAAACTATATGCGGCGCATTATAACAGAACTGCTTATGTTTGCAACTAAACAAAGAAAACACATACAATACTTTGATCTAGGTTACTTTGAAACATATTTTGATAAATAGTCTGGACGTTTCTTAGGTCTAACAGATCGTCTCGGCGTTTGCCGAATTTGTTGCGGTTGATGATCGCTATGGGCTGGCGAAGAAGCAGGTGCATCTCTTTGCGCTTGTGCTTGCTCCGCTGCTTCTAATTGAAGGGGATGTTGTGGTTCAGAAGCT
>CAJQTV010001413.1:0-7500 GCA_907163055.1 Formica aquilonia x Formica polyctena | reverse complement strand
TATTTTCCACAGGCTACATTCAAGGCGGTGACAAAGGCAACGTTCAATGTCCAGAAATTGAAAGTCTTATAAATCAACCAAGTCGACTCGTTAAAAGGATTGAAAATTCAATGAATATGAACAATGCTGTTATAGAATATAACAAACCCGAAAGCGAATTGCTTACTGAAGATGTAAATATTCTTCTCAAAGAATGTGATATCGAAGAAATCGAAAGTGTAAATCTCTATTTGACAGCAGTTACAATGAAAATGCTATCGCATTTCTTGCTGGATTTGTGGCGCGACGAAGTATCGCAAAAAGCAGTCGTGATCACTGTCGCAACGATATGATGAAAACTCCAATGGATGAATCGTTAGCAAATGAGAAATATATAGAATTTTGCGAATATGCAAATGAAGATGAAGATGCTCCGACAGTGACAAAATTACTACGCCCAACTTTATTTACGAATATTACTAAAACACAGTTGATGGCATTTAATCGTACGTGGCAATATTACTAGGCATCCACACAGATTCTTGATAAAATTGTGACTGAATCTATATACGCAACAAAAAAAACACATCCAGAATGGCTAGATAAAAATGAAAAGTGATCATCGGATACAAACGTTAAAATATATGATTACTATAAAATTATATTTTCGTACGAGATATAATAATCGTGCAGCAAAAATACCAGTTAATATACCTTCTTATACTAAAGTTAAAAAATTTTTAATCAAATAAAAGATGTATTAATAAAGAAAGATAAAAGAAGGGAGAAATGAGGAAATATGGAACAAAAAATAAAGCTACAAGAAAAAAATAAATAGTAACACTATTTTAATAAAAAAAAAACAAGGTATCGATCATACAACTATTTTCTAGGACAAAAAGGTGAAATGAAAAATTTTCCCATTAATTTCAATGGCAAAATGTTCCATTTTACGTTTCTGCTTTAGGAAAAGGTTACATATCGATATCCAGAAAGATAAGTAAAAAAGGAAAAGAAAAATAAGAAAAATAAATGAAGTAACGTAGAACATGGTAAATATTATTTGGAAAAAATATTCAAATTTGTGTACTTATTCTTAATCTTCTCTTTATTATTTTATGTATCTTGCAGTTCTGTCATTGTGTAAAAAAATACTTACTGTGTTATTGTATCATGATATTACATTCATTATGAAAAATGTTTGCAAATCATATTTTACTTTGCCAGTCAGTATTATTTTATCGTAATGAAAAAAAGAAACATGAATTTTCCAATTTTTTAGAAGATAGCAATCATAGTTGAAATAATTACATAAATCGTTAACTAGCAGGTCTTATCACGGAATAAATAAATAAAAGGTTCTAATAGGGTCATACTAAGAAATTGTAAAATCATTTTCTTATTACTAATGATGTAGTACGAGATGCATATAATGGTAATGAAATTTTAAGAAAGTACAATAAGATGATACTTATGAAATGTATCGTATATATATGTATATGTGCACAGTATTCTGCAATTACAGGGCAAGGTACAAACGAATACCGTAAAATATACAGGGTGAGTCTTTTTAATCTTAACAGAAAAATATCTCAAAACCTGTAAGTTTTAGAAAAAAACTTTTTAGACAAAAGTTGTTTGGTTCCGAAGGGGAAAAGAGATAGGAATATTAGTTAGACCTTGGGTGGCATTGTTAAGGTCATATCAAGGTCACATTAAATTTTTTAAATTGAAACCTCTATTTTTTATTGCATATTCGTATAGCCCTTGTCGAGACCTTTTCAAAACTCTATAATAAAGTATGTTTTCATTAAGTACTTTTTGAGTTATTTAATCTGACATATTTTGATATAAAAAATAAAATATCTCGTAAAATATTTAGTTTTTGATAATCTTACCGTAATATTTTTATGTACAGAATAATGAGACAAATCAATTAGTGTAAAAAAACAAATAATTGTTAAAAAGATACATTGTAAATAATTACATACTTTTTCTCAAAAACAATTTTCCGAAAAAGCAGAGCTCTCATTGGATATCGTCCATCGCTTATCACTCATCGCATCCAGTGTGTGAGGGCCATCAGGCTTCTCTCTGGTTGCACACTCATGGTCACGTCCATCATTTTGTACTTTTAAGGCCCTCACACAAAAATTGACATAGCTACCACCAAGCTCCCAGCCAGTGACCTACATAGTAATTAAACTTACGATACATGAAAAAAATCAGCTTAATTTGCTCTTTCATAATATACATTTTTTATAATTCGCTCCATTTTACTTTTTTTATAAATAAATGATAAAGTTAATGATAATGTAAACGTCAATATAAATGAAAATCATTAGAGTTTGAAGGTTTTCAAGATAGAGAAAAATTGCTCCTTTTTTGTTTGAATTTGCTCCATCTTTAAAAATTAATTATCTACAGTATTTATTAAGAAAAAAATTAATAATTGCTTTATACATTTTGCGGGATGTCAAGACATTGTGCGCATGCGCAAAAGTATTTAGCGCCTGCGCAACAGAAACCCAGCGCGCCATTTTTCAAATTATTCAGTTTTCTTTAATTCATTTAAGAAATATTAACATCGAAAAAAAATGATTGAAATCAAATAAATATTTATCACTTCTTCGCACATCATTTATTTGAAATTAATAACATTGATTTGAAAAAATATTCATTTGATGTAAGAAATCCTTTTCAAATTAAATAAATATTTACTTGTTTTGAATAAATGATGTGTAAAAGAGAATTGAAATAAATATTTATTTGAATCCAATAAATTTATTAATTTTTTCAAATATGCCAAGTTTTTTAAAACAATTATATTGAACTTTAATTGGACCTTGTATATATAGCTGAATGAATTACACACATACTGAAACAAAACAAAAAATGTATAATTTACCGTTTGATTTCAATCATTTTCTTTCAGAGTTAATATTTCTTAAATGAATTAAAGAAAAATTAATAATTTGAAAAATGGCGCGCTGGGTTTCTGTTGCGCAGGCGCTAAATACTTTTGCGCATGCGCACAATGTCTTGACATCCCGCAAAATGTATAAAGCAATTATTAATTTTTTTCTTAATAAATACTGTAGATAATTAATTTTTGAAGATGGAGCAAATTCAAACAAAAAAGGAGCAATTTTTCTCTATCTTGAAAACCTTCAAACTCTAATGATTTTCATTCAAGATGAGGCTTCACGAGTTTATGTTAAAAACGGAAAGAAACTAAAAAATTGCAGTTTTTTTATCGGCTTCTGACGTCAGGTCGAAACAATACTTATGTAATATAAAAGTTTTGCAATGTGTACGTGCAAAATAAGATACCTCTCCGCTCGGAAATGCCTGAAGGAATATATTTGAACGTTTAGAAACGTGTTTAGAAGCCTAGTAAAAAAGATTACTGTCTGCAAAAATTTCGTGCATATGTGTGTGTGCGAAATCGAGGCTCAAGAGTAAAACAGAGCAGTAGATTAGTTGTGTGATGTCGCGATAGACAGAGCTGCAATCTTACATGACAAAGACAGACATAATCGTACTATCTTCGTCTCTTTCATGTGTGTGAGAGTAATGTACATGTACGCACTAACATTATTGCAGTATCTTTTTTCTCTCGATCATACGCTCTGTTTCTTTCTAATCGCTCGCTCGCTATGTACTACGTATCGCTTAGCTTCATGCTCCTCGCATATTCACTCGCGCTTTTCTCTCTCTCTCTCTCTCTCTCTTTGCTCATTCATTATTGTATTCTTTTATTCTCATTATTATATTCTTTTATTTGCTCAACTTTTATTCTATCTATTCTCGTCTCCTTACGTAAAAATAAATAAATTTATTTATTTATTTTTATTTTATACAGCATAAATGAGATATACAATACAAGTTATTTTCTTTTTTTATTTCACTATAGTTAAATACAACACATGCACATACAAAGATACACACGCACACGCACACATACATAATACTTTTTTTATTTATAAAATATACAATATCTTATTTATGCTTCATAAAATAAAAATGAATAAATTAATTTATTATCATATAGGAAAACAAGAATAGAAAGAATAAAAGTCGAACAAATAAAAGATTAATAATGGGAATGAAAGAATACAATAAAGAACAAGCAGAGAAAGAGAGAGAGAGAGAACGAATGAGGAGCAAGCGAGATAGCTAACATGAAAGACTTCCGAGGTCTCGCTCGCGAGGCTCGCTTTATCTATAATCTCTCGCGTTATATACCGTTACTGTAAAATTTTTGTTTTTCGCGCTTATTGATCCGAAAATAATTGGGCAAACAGTAATCTAGGTCAAAGTTTGGAATCTGATACAGGAAATATCCCACCTCCAAAATTATTGCTTGGTACAACGACTCTGCTGCCTTGCACTTTGGTGGGAGACGAAGCATTCCCTCTTAAATCATATTTCATGAGACTGTTACGTCCGGTGGACTCCACGATCCTTTTTTTTTCATAAAACTCTTTCACTGATATAGAAATTTACGCTCTGGAACCTTTCTGCACACGACGTGAACAATAAACTAAGAAATATCTAGCAGGCGAGAC
The DNA here is from genome assembly GCA_907163055.1 of Formica aquilonia x Formica polyctena. NCBI lineage: Eukaryota > Metazoa > Arthropoda > Insecta > Hymenoptera > Formicidae > Formica > Formica aquilonia x Formica polyctena. The sequence goes on along the minus strand of CAJQTV010001413.1, from coordinate 2,950 downwards.
TAATCTTTCAGAACAATAAAATTTTTTTAACCATGAGACGGATCAATAAATATTCCGGGATTAAGACCCACGTCAAAGATTTGAAAATTTTAAACAAAGATAAGAGACCCTCGAATGCTAGAAATCTAGACCATGTGCGTACGGAAAACAAACAGATGAATCAAATATTCAACTCTAAGATCCGCGCAACGGGTTTAAGGGTTTAAAACAAAGGATAAGGAGAGGGACAAGGACAACGGTCTACAGATGAAACCAAGATCCGTAACCAGAACTCGCGATTGACACCGCGTGCTCGCCTGCCAGACCACCCTCTTGTGTTATCTGTTTGAGATAAATTTCAAGGGAAATAATAAAAATGTCAACTTAGCCGATCATAACGGACTCTCTAATAGGCTGGACTTAACTTCTAAAAACAAAAGCCTACACTAATAGACGCAATTTCTGGACCTTCTTCTGGAAGGGTAGCACCTCCTACTCATAAGAGGGGTAAATAGTAAAGATTTGATTTGTTAAAAAAGAATTCCGATTGCCTAATGGAGAGGGTACGTGGGGAGACGCTAAGATTCGAGGATACGCGAAATCTTTGCTCGAAAATTCATTCCGTTTTCGTTTTTCAACCGACTCACTACTTAGCTAGTAGTCAGCTCTGAACTCAAAATATTCATTTCCCGCGACTCTAAATTGCGTAGAGACCGAGTTTAAATAAAAGTGAAAGACCTAGTGATACTTAAGTGTTAAGTGCCAGCAAGCCGTTGTTTAAACCAGCAACAACAAGCCGGGTTCCCGAGCCATCACTGCCGAGCCCATTCCGATCAGCTACGACACCTGGAGCCGAAGAATACTTAGCCGCTACAAGTGGGTTGAACAATTTTGTAACAATACACCCCCCATTGTGACGCATTGTTACCCGGCAGTAGACCGCCGGAAGTCTGCCGCCCGGCGAACATCGGCCGGGCAGGGGCAGAGGCGCCGAGCGCCCATTTTTAAACAGTAAATACACCGTTGCGATAAACAACCGTACGGCCGTTATACGGCCGCCGAGCTACGAAAAGCCGAATACCGCCGAACGCTGCCGTGAACGCCCGAGCGACACCCGCCGAAACGCCGCGCCGTTTCGCCCAGGGGAGGTGACGTATTACCGAATTACCTGCCAAAAAACAATACGTCATTATCCCCACCCGGGGGCGAACGACGCGGGTACCGTTAATCGCTCGGGTATATAACGACAGCCTTTTTAGATCCCGGCACCAGAATCGTACCAGAAACCGAATCCGCTCGAGCTGTACGCTCGAGACTTGCCTAATCCGATCCTAATAAATCGCAAACACGACGGAACGTGAGGTTGACGAGTTCGCAGCCTCCCCCGAGCATTCTCGGCTTCCGAACCGCTTTACGATCCTTTGCAATCCAAGATCGTTCTTCTCGAGAGTTCTCGAGAGACGATCTAACTTCCGACCGATCCGACCATACGAACCGTGGGCTGGCGAGTTCGCCACCCCGTTGAGTTTTTTCAACACCGTTGGTCAATCCGTACTCCGCGTGCGAACAAGGGACAGCGAGTTCGTTGCCCGTTCGAGATTTCTCGATATCGCACGCATCCCATAACATCTGGGAATACGCGATATAAATAGTACCGCATATGCATAAGAAATCGTCTCGGCGATTTAAACCGATTCACACGTTTTTGTGAACCACTCGCCGTCACAACAAACCGACCACGCTCCCCGCGCCGCCTACCTGGCGTGTTTATATCCGCGTTGCGTATACTACACCGCATCTCATTGTCAGACTCGCGTAATTGATAACAGCCGCGTCCCGTCCGCAACGCATTACTATCCGCCGCACACCCGCTCCGCGGGGCAGTTCTGTATTATTATTCCGCGCCGATAGAGGCTAATAAAGTAACATTTCTTTATATTTTAATTACATCGTGTGTCTCAATACTTTCTACGAGCCCTGATCACGACAGAGCGAATCCGCGAGCTCATAAAAAGTACACCCGTTACAATTTTCAATTCTTTTCCTTTCCTTTTTATTATTATTATTGTATTTTACGTCTTGTATTCCGAAATAATTCTTGAATCGATCAGTATCTCATTTCGGTACTTCGTACTTAGATCTTGATTTGCTTCCCTGTGCAACCTTCTCCTCCTTAATCCTCATACTTCTTCCCTTGAAATATTATCTCGATTCCCCTTTTTTCCACTCCCCATTCGTCACTACGAGTCACCTGTATTTTACAGCGCGACTCCCGACTTCCTACCAGTCACCACGAGTTACCTGTATTTTATAGCGCGGGTCCCGACTTCCTATCAGTCACCACGAGTTACCTGTATTTAACAGTGCGACTCCCGTCTTCCCACCAGTCACTACGAGTTACCTGTATTTTACAGCGCGACTCTCGACTTCCTACCAGTCGCCGAGAGTTACCTGTATCTTACAGAGCGACTCCCGACTTCCTCCCTGTCGTCGAGAGTTACCTGTATTTTACAGCGCAACTCTCGACTTCCTACCAGTCGCCGAAAGTTACCTGTATCTTACAGAGCGACTCCCGACTTTCTACCAGTCACCACGAGTTACCTGTATTTAACAGTGCGATACTTACAAATCAGGTTTCTTGTACGGCTTAATTTCATCTCGTGGTTTCTTGCACGGCTTAATTTCGTCTCGTGGAACGTAGTAATTCACGCGTTTGCAACCGTTGCTGGTGCTTGCTTCAGCGGAGTACATTTTGTCTCTCGGTTATGAGAAGTGGAGCGTTGGTACTAGCAGTTGACACGACACTGATCGTATAAAAATTAATCGAATATACGTGACGCTTATTTTTCAAAAGTATGATGTGGTGGGAGATCAATGCTCTGAAATTTTAGGAGAAGGGGAAACGGTCAACGTATGATGCGATGGGAGATTATTGCTCTGAAAATTTAGGAGAAGGGGAAACGGTCAACGT
>CAJQTV010001409.1:0-10758 GCA_907163055.1 Formica aquilonia x Formica polyctena | reverse complement strand
GGCCGCTTCTCGGCACCGAGCTAAGATCGCTATGTACCTAGTTTCCCTCGTTCGGACGACATAGTTACGATCTGTAGTGAGATATACCGAATTTCTACACATCAAGGAAATTGAGGAACAACGCTTCTCGGCACACAGAGCTAAGATCGCTATGTACGCAAGTTTCCTTCGTACGGAACGACTTAGTTACGTACCTGAAAGAGAGATATACCGAAAGTTTTCATAACACATCAAGGAAATAGAGGAACAACGCTTCTCTTCAATCGCACCAGATCTTAAGATCGCTTATGTACGCAAGTTTCCTTCCGTTCGTGAACGCCTTAGTTACGTACCGCAGCTGTAAGAGAGAATATACCAAAAGCTTTGCATAACCACATCAAGGAACATGGAGGAACAACGCTTCTCCACCGCACACAGCCGAGCTAAGATCGAGGATGGTGGGTAGCGCAGGGGGAAGATTCCATACGTGCGGAATCGAAACTTAGTTACGGTGCCTGTAAAGCCGAGATTTTGCAGAAAATGTTCATAACACATCAATGAACTTTGTGTGAACAACGCTTTCTCCGCACACAGAGGCTAAGATCGCTATGATTACGCAAGTTTCTTTGGTTCGTAACGACTTACTTACGTATCCTGTAAGTGAGATATACCGAAAGTGTTTCATAACACATCAAAGGCAAATTTTGAGGAACCCCGCTTTCTTTCTTCAACACATCAGCTCAGCTCGTCTTATATACAACACTTTGTCCCTTCACTTCCGGACGTACTTTTAGTTCCGTACCTGTAAGTTGAGATATACCGAAGTTTTCATAACACATCAAGGAAATTGAGGAACAACACTTCTCGGCACACAGATCTACACATCGAGGAAATAAGGAACCAACGCTTCTGCGCACACAGAGCTAAGAGTCGCTATGTCACTCACGTTTCCTTCGGTTGGACGACTCGTTACGTGCCTATAGTCGTGATATTTTAGGAAAATGTTCCATCAAACCCTCAAGGCATTCAGGCCACAACGTTTCTCGTCTTACAAAGCTAGATGACTTAGTGTCCGGCAAGTTTCCATTCATCGATCCGGACCCGCCTTAGTACGAGTGCTGTAACAGCCATATTTTCATAACACATCAAGGAAATTGAGGAACAACGCTTTTCGACTCAAGAGCTAGATTCGCTATGTCACGCACGCTTCCTTCGTTCGGACGACTTCGTTAGCGGAACCTGTACGTGAGATTTACCCCCCCCCTTCTTAAAACATCAAGGAAATTGAGGAACAACGCTTCTCGGCACACGTAGCTCAGATCGCTCTGTCCTCACTTTTCCCTTCGGATACGTTGACGACTACTTAATTACGTGCCGCTTTACGCGGAAACTTGTTATGCCGCAAAATTTTCCTAACACAATCAATTGCAAATAGATTGAACAACCGCTTCTCAGGCGACACAGGAGTCTTGAGATCGCTATGTACGCAAGTTTCCTTCGTTCGGAACGACTTAGTTTCTTGCCTGTAAGTGAGATTTGCCGAAAATTTTCATAACACATCAAGGAAATTGAGGAACAACGCTTCTCCGGGGCTACACAGAGCTGGAGATCGCTAATGAAGAAAATTTTCCTTCGTTTCGGTCGGAACGAGATAGTTTACGTACCTGTAAGTGAGATATACCGAAAGTTTTCATAACAGATCAAGGACAATGAGAGGATACACCGCTTACTCGGGGCACACGAAGATCTAAGAATTCGCAATGTCCTCAAGTTTCCTTCGTCCCGGAATGACTTAGTTTTACGGTGGCCTTTAATAGAGATATGGCTCGAAAATTTCCATAACACATCAAGGAAATTGAGGAACACAACGCTTCTTCTCGGGCATTCACATAGGGGCGACACAGATCGCTATGTAACGGCGAAGTTTCCTTCCCCGTTCGCGAAAACGATTTAGTTTTACGTACCTGTACTTGAAGATATTACCCATAAAGTTTTCATAAGAACACATCAAGGAACATTGAGGAACTAACGCCTCTCGGCTTACACATTTTCTAAGATGGTTATGTACGTCAGGATTCATCTTCGTTCGGGAACGACTTGGTTTACGTGCCCTGTAAGCGAGATATGCCGAAAATTTTCATCTGAACACATGCAATGGAAAGATGAGGAGAAAAACATCTATAGCTTCCGGGGCACTAGTGTGTGCTGAGAATATTGCGTGCTATGGTACGCCATCAGTTTCTTTCGTTCGGAACCGACTTAGTTACGTACGCGTGTACGTGAGATAGTAAGTGACCGAAAGTTTTTCATAACACGATCAAAGGAACTTGAGGAACAACGCTGTCTCGACTCACAGAGCTAGAGATCGCTATGTAGGCGCACAAGGTTTCCTTTGATCTGAACGTGTTTAGTTACGTGCCTGTTAAGCGGAGATTTGCCGAAAATTTTCATAACACACTCAAGGGAATTGGGAGGGAAAAAACGCTTTCTTGCCGGCACACAGAAGTTTAAGATCGGCTTAGTGGTACGCAAGATTTCCTTTCGGTTCGGACGACTTAGTTACGTGCCTGTAACGAAGATTTGCCGGAAAATTTTGGGATAAACAACCATCAAGGAAATAGAGGTAACAAAAACGCTTCTATTCTCTGCTCACGGAGAGATAAGTATCGCTATGTACGTAAATTTCCTTTGTTTCTGGACTGGAGGACCTTAGGGTTACGGTAACCTGTAAGAGAGTATATACCGAAAGTGTTTTCATAACACAATCAATGAAGTTGAGGAAGCAACACTTCTCGTCTCACAGAGATAAGATCTGCTATGTACGTAAGTTTCCGTTCGTACTGGAACGAGACGTAGTTACGTGGCGTCTGTAATGAGATATAACCCGAAAAATTTTTCGATACAGGACATCAAAGAAATTGAGGAACACACTTCTCGGCACACCAGAGATCTAAAGCTCGCTTATGTACGTAAAGTTTTCCTTCGTTCGGAACGACTTAGTTACGTACCTGTAAGTGAGATATACCGAAAGTTTTCATCACACATCAAGGAAATAGAGGAACAACGCTTCTTCTCGGGCACAACAGTATCGCTCATCAGAGATAAGATCAGCTATGTACCGCAGGATTCCTCCTTACGGTTTCGGGGCAACCACGTTAGTTTACGTACCTGTAACGAAATGATATAACCGACGAGTTTTCATAACACATCAAGGAAATTGAGGAACAACGCCTTTTTTTTTCGAAACTCAAAGAAGATAAGATCGCTGATTGTAAGAAAGCTTTTCCTTCGTTCGGTGAGAAGCGACTTTAGTTTACGCTGACGTGTAAGCCTGTAAGCTATTTACCGCAAATGTTTCATAACACATGCAAGGAAAGTGAGGGACACCAGGCTTCTTCTCACCGGGCCTTTCACAGAGCTACGATCGCTATGTAACGCAATTTTTTCCTTCGTACGGAACGAGCTTAATTACGTGCCATGTAAGCGAGATATGGCCGAAATTTTTTCGCATAACACCTCAATGAAATAGAGGAACAGACGCTTCTTCTCGTCTTACACAGAGCTAAAGATGGAAGTATCTACGCACGTTTCCTCTCGTTCGTAACGACGTAGGTTACGTACCTGTGAAGCGAGATCTACCTAAAGTTTTTCCAGTGTTTGGTTGAAGACTCCATCCAAGGGAAAATTGATGAACCATGCTTCTTTCGCTCGGGCACACAGAGCTAAGATGCAGCTATGTACGGCAAGTTTCCTACTTACGGAACGAATTTAGTTACGTACCAGAACAGTGAGATATTCCCGAAAAAAGTTTTCAGAAACATCATCAAGGAATTAGAGGAACATCCTTCTCGGCTCGCAGAGCTAAGATCGCTTATGCACAGCAAGTATCCTTAATCGTTTCTGATCTATGTACCGACTTAGTTTATCGTACCTGTAAATGGAGATATCGCCGAAAATTTTCGATAAACTACATCTAGGAAATTGAGGAACCACACTTCTTGATTCTCACGAGAGCTACGATCGCTATGGTACGCGTAACACACAGAGCTAAGATCGCTATGTACGTACGCAAGTTTCCTTCGTTTCGGAATGACTTAGTTACGTACCTGTAAGTGAGATATACCGAACGTTTTCATAACACATCAAGGAAATTGAGGAACAACGCTTCTCGGCACACAGAGCTAAGATCGCTATGTACGCAAGTTTCCTTCGTTCGGAACGACTTAGTTACGTGCCTGTAAGCGAGATTTGCCGAAAACTTTCATAACACATCAAGGAAATTGAGGAACAACGCTTCTCGGCTCACAGAGCTAAGATCGCTATGTACGCAAGTTTCCTTCGTTCGGAACGACTTAGTTACGTGCCTGTAAGTGAGATATGCCGAAAATTTTCATAACACATCAAGGAAATTGAGGAACAACGCTTCTCGGCAGACAGAGCTAAGATCGCTATGTACGCAAGTTTCCTTCGTTCGGAACGACTTAGTTACGTGCCTGTAAGCGAGATTTGCCGAAAATTTTCATAACACATCAAGGAAATTGAGGAACAACGCTTCTCGGCACACAGAGCTAAGATCGCTATTTACGCAAGCTTCCTTCGTTCGGAACGACTTAGTTACGTGCTTGTAAGCAAGATTTGCCGAAAATTTTCATAACACATCAAGGAAATTGAGGAACAACGCTTCTCGGCACACAGAGCTAAGATCGCTATGTACGCAAGTTTCCTTCTTTTGGAACGACTTAGTTACGTGCCTGTAAGCGAGATTTCCCGAAATTTTTCATACCACATCAAGGAAATTGAGGAACAACGCTTCTCGGCACACAGAGCTAAGATCGCTATGTACGCAAGTTTTCTTCGTTTGGAACGACTTAGTTACGTGCCTGTAAGTGAGATTTGCCGAAAATTTTCATAACACATCAAGGAAATTGAGGAACAACGCTTCTCGGCACACAGAGCTAAGATCGCTATGTACGCAAGTTTCCTTCGTTCGGAACGACTTAGTTACGTGCCTGTAAGCGAGATTTGCCGAAAATTTTCATAACACATCAAGGAAATTGAGGAACAACGCTTCTCGGCACACAGAGCTAAGATCGCTATGTACGCAAGTTTCCTTCGTTCGGAACGACTTAGTTACGTGCCTGTAAGCGAGATTTGCCGAAAATTTTTATAACACATCAAGGAAATTGAGGAACAACGCTTCTCGGCACACAGAGCTAAGATCGCTATGTACGCAAGTTTCCTTCGTTCGGAACGACTTAGTTACGTGCCTGTAAGCGAGATATTACCGAAAATTTTCATAACACATCAAGGAAATTGAGGAACAACGCTTCTCGGCACACAGAGCTAAGATCGCTATGTACGCAAGTTTCCTTCGTTCGGAACGACTTAGGTACGTGCCTGTAAGCGAGATTTGCCGAAAATTTTCATAACACATCAAGGAAATTGAGGAACAACGCTTCTCGGCACACAGAGCTAAGATCGCTATGTACGCAAGTTTCCTTCGTTCGGAACGACTTAGTTACGTGCCTGTAAGTGAGATTTGCCGAAAATTTTCATAACACATCAAGAAAATTGAGGAACAACGCTTCTCGGCTCACAGAGATAAGATCGCTATGTACGCAAGTTTCCTTCGTTCGGGACGACTTAGTTAAGTGCCTGTAAGCGAGATTTGCCGAAAATTTCATAACACATCAAGGAAATTGAGGAACAACGCTTCTCGGCACACAGAGATAAGATCGCAATGTAAGCAAGCTACCTCCGTTCGGAACGACTTAGTTACGTGCCTGTAAGTGAGATTTGAGCACACAGAGCTAAGATCGCTATGTACGCAAGTTTCCTTCGTTCGGAACGACTTAGTTACGTACCTGTAAGTGAGATATACCGAAAGTTTTCATAACACATCAAGGAAATTGAGGAACAACGCGCTTCTCGGCACACAGAGCTAAGATCGCTATGTACGCAAGTTTCCTTCGTTCGGAACGACTTAGTTACGTGCCTGTAAGCGAGATTTGCCGAAAATTTTTTCATAACACATCAAGGAAATTGAGGAACAACGCTTCTCGGCACACAGAGCTAAGATCGCTATGTACGCAAGTTTCCTTCGTTCGGAACGACTTAGTTACGTACCTGTAAGTGAGATATACCGAAAATTTTCATAACACATCAAGGAAATTGAGGAACAACGCTTCTCGGCACACAGAGCTAAGATCGCTATGTACGCAAGTTTCCTTCGTTCGGAACGACTTAGTTACGTACCTGTAAGTGAGATATACCGAAAATTTTCATAACACATCAAGGAATTGAGGACACACTTCTCGCACACAGAGCTAAGTCATCGCTATGTACGCAAGTTTCCTCGTACGGAACGACCTTAGTTACGTCCTGAAAGAGAAGTTATCCGAAGTTTTCTAACACATCAGGAAATGAGAACAACGTTTATCGCACACAGAGCTAAGATCGCTATGTACGCAAGTTCCTTTCGTTCGGAATGACTATGTTAGCGGTACCTAGTGAAGATTATACCGAAAGTTTTCATAAAACCAATCAACAAAATTAAGAACAACGCTTCTCGGACTACAAAGCTTAGCATGAAGTGTACGCAAGTTTCTTTGTTGGAAACAAACTTAAGTTACGTACCTGTAAGTGAGATATACCGAAAGTTTTCATAACACATCAAGGAAATTGAGGAACAACGCTTCTCGGCCTACAAAGATAAGATGGAAGTGTACGCAAGTTTCCTTCGTTCGGAACGACTTAGTTACGTGCCTGTAAGCGAGATTTGCCGAAAATTTTCATAACACATCAAGGAAATTGAGGAACAACGCTTCTCGGCACACAGAGCTAAGATCGCTATGTAAGCAAGTTTCCTCACTTCGGAACGACTTAGTTACGTGCCTGTAAGCGAGATTTACCGAAAATTTTCATAACACATCAAGGAAATTGAGGAACAACGCTTCTCGGCACACAGAGCTAAGATCGCTATTTACGCAGGTTTCCTTCGTTCGGAACGACTTAGTTACGTGCCTGTAAGCGAGATTTGCCGAAAATTTTCATAACACATCAAGGAAATTGAGGAACAACGCTTCTCGGCACACAGAGCTAAGATCGCTATGTACGCAAGTTTCCTTCGTTCGGAACGACTTAGTTACGTACCTGTAAGTGAGATATACCGAAAGTTTTCATAACACATCAAGGAAATTGAGGAACAACGCTTCTCGTCACACAGAGATAAGATCGCTATGTACGCAAGTTTCCTTCGTTCGGAACGACTTAGTTACGTGCCATGTAAGAGAGATTTGCCGAAAATTTTAATAACACATCAAAGAAATTGAGGAACAACGCTTCTCGGCACACAGAGAGAAGATCGCTATGTACGCAAGTTTCCTTCGTTTGAAACGACTTAGGTACGTGCCTGTAAGTGAGATTTGCCGAAAGTTTTCATAACACATCAAGGAAATAGAGGAACAACGCTTCTCGGCACACAGAGCTAAGATCGCTATGTACGCAAGTTTCCTTCGTTCGGAACGACTTAGTTACGTGCCTGTAAGCGAGATTTGCCGAAAATTTTCATAACACATCAAGGAAATTGAGGAACAACGCTTCTCGGCACACAGAGCTAAGATCGCTATGTACGCAAGTTTCCTTCGTTCGGAACGACTTAGTTACGTGCCTGTAAGCGAGATATGCCGAAAATTTTCATAACACATCAAGGAAATTGAGGAACAACGCTTCTCGGCACACAGAGCTAAGATCGCTATGTACGCAAGTTTCCTTCGTTCGTAACGACTTAGTTACGTACCTGTAAGTGAGATATACCGAAAATTTTCATAACACATCAAGGAAATTGAGGAACAACGCTTCTCGGCACACAGAGCTAAGATCGCTATGTACGCAAGTTTCCTTCGTTCGGAACGACTTAGTTACGTGCCTGTAAGCGAGATTTGCCGAAAATTTTCATAACACATCAAGGAAATTGAGGAACAACGCTTCTCGGCACACAGAGCTAAGATCGCTATGTACGCAAGTTTCCTTCGTTCGGAACGACTTAGTTACGTGCCTGTAAGTGAGATATACCGAAAATTTTTCATAACACATCAAGGAAATTGAGGAACAACGCTTCTCGGCACACAGAGCTAAGATCGCTATGTACGCAAGTTTCCTTCGTTCGGAACGACTTAGTTACGTACCTGTAAGTGAGATATACCGAAAGTTTTCATAACACATCAAGGAAATTGAGGAACAACGCTTCTCGGCTTACAAAGCTAAGATCGCTATGTACGCAAGTTTCCTTCGTTCGGAACGACTTAGTTACGTGCCTGTAAGCGAGATTTGCCGAAAATTTTCATAACACATCAAGGAAATAGAGGAAAAACGCTTCTCGGCACACAGAGCTAAGATCGCTATGTACGCAAGTTTCCTTCGTTCGGAACGACTTAGTTACGTACCTGTAAGTGAGATATACCGAAAGTTTTCATAACACATCAAGGAAATTGAGGAACAACGCTTCTCGGCACACAGAGCTAAGATCGCTATGTACGCAAGTTTCCTTCGTTCGTAACGACTTAGTTACGTGCCTGTAAGCGAGATATGCCGAAAATTTTCATAACACATCAAGGAAATTGAGGAACAACGCTTCTCGGCACACAGAGCTAAGATCGCTATGTACGCAAGTTTCCTTCGTTCGGAACGACTTAGTTACGTGCCTGTAAGCGAGATTTGCCGAAAATTTTCATAACACATCAAGGAAATTGAGGAACAACGCTTCTCGGCACACAGAGCTAAGATCGCTATGTACGCAAGTTTCCTTCGTTCGGAACGACTTAGTTACGTACCTGTAAGTGAGATATACCGAAAATTTTCATAACACATCAAGGAAATTGAGGAACAACGCTTCTCGGCACACAGAGCTAAGATCGCTATGTACGCAAGTTTCCTTCGTTCGGAACGACATAGTTACGTACCTGTAAGTGAGATTTGCCCAAAATTTTCATAACACATCAAGGAAATTGAGGAACAACGCTTCTCGGCACACAGAGCTAAGATCGCTATGTACGCAAGTTTCCTCGTTCGGAACGACTTAGTTACGTACCTGTAAGTGAGATATACCGAAAGTTTTCATAACACATCAAGAAAATTGAGGAACAACGCTTCTCGGCACACAGAGCTAAGATCGCTATGTACGCAAGTTTCCTTCGTTCGGAACGACTTAGTTACGTATCTGTAAGTGAGATATACCGAAAGTTTTAATAACACATCAAGGAAATTGAGGAACAACGCTTCTCGGCACACAGAGCTAAGTAAGTGAGATATACCGAAAGTTTTTATAACACATCAAGGAAATTGAGGAACAACGCTTCTCGACTTACAGAGATAAGATCGCTATGTACGCAAGTTTCCTTCGTTCGGAACGACTTAGTTACGTGCCTGTAAGCGAGATTTGCCGAAAATTTTCATAACACATCAAGGAAATTGAGGAACAACGCTTCTCGGCACACAGAGATAAGATCGCTATGTACGCAAGTTTCCTTCGTTCGGAACGACTTAGTTACGTGCCTGTAAGCGAGATTTGCCGAAAATTTCATAACACATCAAGGAAATTGAGGAACAACGCTTCTCGGCACACAGAGCTAAGATCGCTATGTACGCAAGTTTCCTTCGTTCGGAACGACTTAGTTACGTACCTGTAAGCGAGATTTGCCGAAAATATTCAGAACACATCAAGGAAATTGAGGAACAACGCTTCTCGGCACACAGAGCTAAGATCGCTATGTACGCAAGTTTCCTTCGTTCGGAACGACTTAGTTACGTACCTGTAAGTGAGATATTGCCGAAAGTTTTCATAACACATCAAGGAAATTGAGGAACAACGCTTCTCGGCACACAGAGCTAAGATCGCTATGTACGCAAGTTTCCTTCGTTCGGAACGACTTAGTTACGTGCCTGTAAGTGAGATATACCGAAAGTTTTCATAACACATCAAGGAAATTGAGGAACAACGCTTCTCGGCACACAGAGCTAAGATCGCTATGTACGCAAGTTTCCTTCGTTCGGAACGACTTAGTTACGTGCCTGTAAGCGAGATTTGCCGAAAATTTTCATAACACATCAAGGAAATTGAGGAACAACGCTTCTCGGCACACAGAGCTAAGATCGCTATGTACGCAAGTTTCCTTCGTTCGGAACGACTTAGTTACGTACCTGTAAGTGAGATATACCGAAAGTTTTCATAACACATCAAGGAAATTGAGGAACAACGCTTCTCGGCACACAGAGCTAAGATCGCTATGTACGCAAGTTTCCTTCGTTCGGAACGACTTAGTTACGTGCCTGTAAGCGAGATTTGCCGAAAATTTTCATAACACATCAAGGAAATTGAGGAACAACGCGTCTCGACACACAGAGCTAAGATCGCTATGTACGCAAGTTTCCTTCGTTCGGAACGACTTAGTTACGTGCCTGTAAGCGAGATTTGCCGAAAAATTTTCATAACACATCAAGGAAATTGAGGAACAACTCTTCTCGGCACACAGAGCTAAAATCGCTATGTACGCAAGTTTCCTTCGTTCGGAACGACTTAGTTACGTGCCTGTAAGCGAGATTTGCCGAAAGTTTTCATAACACATCAAGGAAATTGAGGAACAACGCTTCTCGGCACACAGAGCTAAGATCGCTATGTACGCAAGTTTCCTTCGTTCGGAACGACTTAGTTACGTACCTGTAAGTGAGATATACCGAAAGTTTTCATAACACATCAAGGAAATTGAGGAACAACGATTCTCG
>CAJQTV010001407.1:0-24156 GCA_907163055.1 Formica aquilonia x Formica polyctena | reverse complement strand
GATCGATCGAGGCTAACCGAGCGAGACCGCGAGGATAGCACGAGATACGCTAAAAGAGCTAAACAGGATAATGGGTAAGACTATTAAACGTTTATTCGAACTAATAATCCGCTAGCATCGTTTCTCTTATCGCCCGCATCCATTTTCAGACGAGATCGCGACCGGACGCCGAAACGCGACGCGGACGTCTCGATCGCACGACCGCTCAGAATCTTAGGAAGACGCTACCCATTGACCAAATCCGCGTACAAACATCTTGAGGTTAGCGTTAACGTTAGTCGACCCTCTTTTGTGGAGATCGTCCTTGGAGATTGCCACGGCAAGGAGATCTCGCTAACGCCGGATATGTGGAAGGAACTGCTCGATCTACGATCCACGCTTCTGTCGCATTTTCGCTCTGACGAGCGCGATGAGACGCGTCCTCCGGCGCCGATATACATCGAACAGTTGACGCTGCGATTCGGCAAACTCAACAATCTCTGAATACTCCGTCTCGAAACGCCCAAGGTTCGTCTGGCCATATCGAAGAGCACCGTTCTAACTATATTAAACCTAGAACTTTGCGTCAACCGCATCGTTGCATCTTTAAGCGGATTAACCGCGCACGTGGATAACAAGCTGACTCGTTTCCTCGATATCGAGGCAGGCGCTCACGATTCGGCGCTTATTCCCGCGATGATATGCGATAGTGAGAACTTCGACCGCAACGATCTGATCGATTGCGAGCTGCAGGCTTTGTTCTTCGGAGAATCGTGATACGCTTATCCGCGTACTCGTATTATCGCATTATTAATATATATCAAATATTGTATTATTAATATATTAAAATGTTGTAAAAGGAAACAATAAAAACGCTCCTCCTCTCGCGCGAAAAAACGATCTCTCTTTATTCCACGACCTTTCAACGATTCGCCGTCTCGCTCGAGCGATAAGCGCGCTCGTATCGCCGCTAACCGTTCCTCTCTCCGTTCGACCGCCCTCCGACGATCCTCCGTCTTCCTCGACGCCGGATACCCGGCGTCCGCTCGCGGATCGCGCGCTAGAAGCGACGCGCGTCCCTAAAGAATCGCGATAGCGGATCGCGCGCTAAAAGCGGCGCGAGGAATCGCCGTCGCCCTCCCTAAGGAACGAGTCGCGCCAAGGTCGAGTCGCGGCGGGGAGAAACCGCGACCTCGATCGAGCCGAGCGTCATCTCCCGGGCGATCTCGTCGATTCCGTTGGACATCTAGTAAGGTCGGTTCTAGCCCATTTTCCATGAGCGCGAGAGAGAAGTCCGTGAGAGAGAAGAGGACGGAGATATGCCTAGAAAGAGATAGATGACCAAGGGGGTGACGAGGGGGCAGGGGGGAAAGCAGGGGGGGTACGTAGGGCGAGTCGGGAACCGCGACCACCAATCGAGCCGAGCGCCATCTCCCGGGCAATCTCAGCGACTCGTACCCGCTCCCTCCCGTGACGTCACGCGCTCCCCCGACCCGGCCATCTTCTCGCCCCGCTTTCTCCCCGGCCGCGCTTCCCGTCTCGCCCTACGTGCCCCCCTGCTCTCCCACCGGTCCGCACTTCCCCCCGCGGTCATCACTCTATCTCTTTCTGGGCATATCTTCGTCCTCTTCTCTCTCACGGACTTCTCTCTCGCACTCATGGGAAAAATGGGCTAGAACCGCCCTTACTATCCTACTAATAATAATAAGGTAATAATTTTTCAATTAAATTTAATGAGAATAATTTATTTTTTATATTTTTGAAGAGCAATTATAGTTCACATAAACACAAAAATAATTATTAAAGCACATTTTTCTTGTTATTTTATATATAAAAATATATTTTAAGGTATAAGTGTTTTGAGTTATGAAAAAAATACATTTTACTCCTATAAAAATGTATTATAATCATATAAAAAATTTTACATTTTACAGAAAAGTATATATATAAAAATAAAAAGCGAAATGTTTCGTAAAATATGTTCAAAACTGTAAAAAAAAATTATTTATAATTTTTTATTTTTCATTTGAGAAGGAGTCAAGTTAGCAGCATGCAATTAATAGATATAAAATCAAGTAAGTGATTTATTTACATATTATTATTATTTAAAAAAAATTAATTATATAAATAATCAAATAAATCAAATCAAATTGAAAAAGAATAAGAAATAACAAAAGTGACAATGGCAATGAAAAATATAATAAAATTATCAAATTACGACATAAATATACAGCAAAATGCATGGTTGGAAGATACCTGTATGGACGTATTTCAAATGTTACTAAAAAATTGATCTTCTTTCTGTCTTCGTAATACATGGAGAATTCAATGTCCCGAAAAAATAGAGCCTATTTCAGCTATGCAAAATCATATACAAATCTTGCATAGCAGTATGTCAAAATATGATAGTCACTGAGTATGTGCTATTACGGTATCAAAGTAATATATATTATTTAAATGTGTTATTATTAATATTAAATTAAAATAAATGTGGTAATTATTTCGAATGCCTTTTCTGAATTTTGACAAATATGATCGGATCTCTCGGTAAAACTCTTTGTTGTGACTCCAACAGTGATAATCAGTCGGGGGAGCTCGTCCCCCATCACCCCCACCCCCCAAAAAAACCGAAAAACCCCAAAAATTACCAAAGCAAAGCGAGGTCCACACTACAACCCAAAACAAATTTTAGTTTCAAATCAGAAATAGGTTTGGGTTAGGTTATATTTTCCGGAAGTGGAGCCCCCCGTAGGGGAGGCAGAACCCGCTGCTTCCACGCATACACTTTCCCATCCACACAACAATTATGGGGTGGACCTCGCTTCGCGTTGTAAAGTATATGCGTGGACACAGTGGGCTCCGCCCCCCCCCCCTTCGGGGAGCTCCAGTTCCGAAAAATATAACCAAACCCAAACCAAATTTTAGTTTTTTCCATCCCTCACTGTAACGCGCACGCCCCTGGGCCCAGGGAGTCGGGCGTTGGCGTTGCGCTGGGAGTAAGGGCAGAGACAAATCAATTAGTTTAAAAAAAAAAAACGAATAATTGTTTAAAAAAATACATTATAAATAATTACATACTTTTTCTTAAAAACAATTATTTTTTTTTTACTAATTGATTTGTCTTATTATTCTGTACATAAAAGTATTACGGTAAGATTATCGAAAACTAAATATTTTACGAGATATTTTATTTTTTATATCAAAATATGTCAGAATAAAATATAAAATAACTCAAAAAGTACTTAATGAAAAAATACTTTATTATAGTGTTTTGGAAAGCTCTCGAGATAAGCTACAAGAATATGCAATAAAAAGTAGGCAGTTCCATTTAAAAAATTGAAAGTGACCTTGCTTTTTTATGGAAAAAAAATGTTTGGTCAATTTTTATTATTGCAATTTGTTGCCGGTTAGAAACTGATAAATTTCTGTTTATGACTTTTTTATGTCAGATTATTGTTAGTGCCTTAAAAATCGTGGCGACCGTTACGAGGACCACCCTGTATATAAATCTTGATTTTTACAAATTTTTGTTTGTAATAACTTTTTAATAAGCAACGAGCGACGATTAAATTAGAAGAAAAAGTTACTCAGAATTATGTCCTTGATAACATAAGTCAAGGTCAAGGTTATTGGGGCTGGATCCCCTATTCGCTATATTTACCATAATTTTGATTAGAGATGTAAATAATGAAATGAAAAAACTAAGTAAATTGTTATTTTATAATAAACAAACACATTTATGGGCTATAATATAGATATATACCCAGCAAACCAATATGTAACTGTTACATAACAGAGGGAGCAAATGAAAAGAACATTGTTATATTTGGGTTATATAGATGAGATGTTAGTGTTACATAATCTTGAAAGCACTTTAGAAGAACAAAGTTATATTTCTTCGTTACGTATACCAGGTGTATAAATATGAAACCGGAATTTGCCCATAGATGGCCCTAGCTGTCAATGTAGTGTGGCGTTCCTGCGGCTGATTTCAAAATCATTTTTGTTACCAACTTCATGAAATATATTTGTAACCATTTTCACACATTTCATTTATTGATTTAACACTTTACATAACAACATATTAAACATACGACAAATTATGTAACATTCATTCGTTCGTTCATTGACCATCAATCTGTACACATCTCACTCGTGAATTAAATATTTTATTACTAAACAGTAAAGTCTAGTGATTTAACTATAACGCTACCACAACTGGTGACCCCGACGTGATCACGGGCTTTTGAGAATTCACGTTCAAGCGTGGCGAATTTGAATCAGTGATCCGCGAGTTTAGTGAGCCATCGAGTTTCGAGTTCTGCTGTGATTCTTGTGTGGTTTGTGGCTTGTGTTCTTCGAGTTGACGAGATTTTCGAGTCATCGAATTTCCAAGGACAGCGAACTACTAGACTTCTGAAATTCACAACGCAGAGTATTGACAGAGTTTGACGATGCCTTTGGACGAATCTTCGACTTCGAATCCTACAGCGTCAGCATCAGTTCCATCGGCTGGAGAACATCATCAACGTTTGACGAATCCGACACAAACTCTTGCCAGTAATGAGCCTCATCAACAAGGTCAGCCAAACGAGATCCATTCTAACGAATTTCGCCTTGTTAAATTGCCGAATTTTTGGCATAAGCAGCCTAAATTGTGGTTTGCTCAATTAGAAAGCGAATTCTTGGTTTTTCGGATCCGCTCAGATGACGTTAAGTATAGCTCGGTTATACGGCATCTTGATGAGCAAGCTTTGTTGGCTATTGCTGAGTTGATTGAAAATCCTCCTGAAAAAGATAAATATCTTCATGTTAAAAACGTTTTGATTAATCGGTTTACTGATTCGGAGGAAAAACGTCTTCGTCAATTGTTAGCTGGTGTTGAGCTGAATGACAAGAAACCGTCGGATTTGCTACGCGAAATTAAACAGTTAGCGGGAGGAGCAATTTCGGAAAATGTATTACATTCAATTTGGTTGCAAAGATTACCTTCGCAAGTTCAAGCTACTTTAGCGGTTGTGGACGATTGTCCTTTAGTTAAGCTTGCTGAACTAGCTGATAAAATTTTGGACCGAGAAACTAACCTACATGTAGCAACAATAGCTTCCTCGGCAGGAAAAGACACTTCGAATTTTGTTGATCTCGAGCGAAGAATCGCAGCTCTGGAAGTTAGACGTGTACGCAGCAGATCTAAATTTAGATACAAGGAAAGAAGAAGATTTAGATCATCTTCTAGGAGTAAATCTGTTAAGGATAACCAAAAAATTTGTTTTTATCATAAGACATTTGGTGCTAAAGCTTTTAAATGTACAATACCTTGTGATATGTCTAAATCTTTGGTCGAAAGGCAGGAAAACTAGCTTCACCGTTGAGTTGTGAGGCGGCTGACAACGGTTCACCTAACAATCGCCTCATTATTTCTAATAAAACTTCAGGACTTAATTTTCTTGTTGATACAGGAGCTGATATTTTTTTGATTCCAAAAAGATTTGTTTCAAAAGCTCAAGTTGCTTCTTTCAAGCTTTATGCAGCTAATGGAACCAAGATTAATACTTACGGTATAAAAATGTTAACTGTAAATCTTGAATTACGAAGAATTTTTAAATGGAAATTTTGCATTGCGGATATTCAGAGACCTATATTGGGCGCAGATTTTTTGTCATTATGGAATTTTAGTTGACATTAAAAACAAAAAACTTCTAGATAGTGTTACCGGTCTTTCATTTAAAGGAAAACTATCTAAAGTTAATCACTTGTCAATTTGCACTACATTTCCTGACTCACCTTTCCATAAGATCCTTGCTGAATTTCCTGAATTAACTCATTTTGCTCCTATATCAACAAACAAGATTCATCAAATTGAGCATCATATTATTACGAAAGGACCACCAATTGCTTCAACTCCTCGCAGGTTGTCACCGGAAAAATTAAAATTTGCAAGAGACGAATTTAATTTTATGGTGGAACAAGAAATTTGTAGACCGTCACGCAGCACCTGGGCAGCTCCACTTCACATGGTTCTTAAAAACGGACCGAACTCATGGAGACTTTGCGGCGACTATCGAGCTTTAAATGCAGCTACTGTTCCAGATCGATACCCGCTTCCTCACATTCAAGATTTCACTGCTGGTTTACACGGTAAAAATATATTTTCTAAGATTGACTTAGTTAAAGCCTATTACCAAGTGCCAGTTGCAAAAGAGGACATACCAAAAACAGCTGTTACTACTCCATTCGGCCTTTTTGAATTTCTTGTAATGCCTTTTGGTTTGCGTAATGCTGCTCAGACTTTTCAACGTCTTATGAATATCATATTATCTGGACTTGATTTTTGTGTCTGTTATCTTGATGATATCTTAATTGCTTCTGTAAATAAGAAAGAACATGCCAAACATCTTCATACTGTGTTTTCTCGGCTTAAACAAATCGGCATGACGATTAATTTGTCCAAATGTCTCTTTGGTAAGGATGAAATTTTTTTCCTTGGATATTTAGTTTCCAAGCAAGGAATTAAACCGACATCTGAAAAGGTTAAAGCCATTATTGATTATAAAAAACCTAAAACAATTCATGAGTTAAGAAGATTTATAGGTATTATCAACTTTTACCGTCGTTGTCTGAAAAATGCTGCATCACATCAGGCAGTTCTTACGGATTATCTTAAGGATAGCAGGAAAAGGGATAAAAGGTTAATCACTTGGACTTTTGAAGCTGAAGAAGCTTTCAAAAATTGCAAAGAAGAACTCTTACGAGTCACAACTTTAGCGCATCCGGCTTCAATTGTACCTCTTATCCTCACTTGTGACGCATCGGATTTTGCAGTTGGTGCATTTTTGGAACAAATAATCGATGGAATTAATAAACCAATCGCATTTTTCTCAAAGAAATTGGACGACACTCAACGTAATTATAGTACTTACGATCGTGAACTTCCTGGTATTTATTTAGCCATCAAGCATTTCAGGTACATACTTGAAGGACGTTAGATTCTTATTCGGACAGATCATAAACCTTTAATTTATGCTTTTCAACAAAAATTGGATAAAGCTTCACCCAGACAGATCCGACATCTTGATTTCATTGCTCAATTTTCAACAAACATCGAGCATATATCTGGTAAACAAAATGTGGGTGCAGATTCACTCTCTAGAATTGAATCCGTTTCGATGCCTATCATAGTTTCTCTGGAAGAGTTAGCAGAATTACAAAAAGAAGATGAAGAATTGAAAACACTTCTCACTAGTTCTTCCCTCAAGCTTCAAAAACTTGTACTTACTGGCTCGACTACGCCTATTTTCTGTGACTGCTCTACTGTTAATATCCGTCCTTATGTACCTCAACAGCTTCGTAGGAAAATTTTTGATGTTGTTCATGGTTTATCTCATCCAAGTGGTCGTTCTACCTGCAAACTAATACAACAAAAATTTATTTGGCCAACTATGAAGAAAGATATAAAAGAATGGGCTCGATCGTGTCTGCCTTGTCAACGTGCCAAGATCCAAAAACATACCAAGAATCTTCCTCAAAAGATTGCTATTCCAGATCAGCGTTTTCAGCATATTCATCTAGATTTGATTGGACCTCTTCCTATTTGTCAAAATTTTCGTTATTGTTTAACCATGATTGACAGATTTTCTAGATGGCCGGAAGCAATCCCTCTTACTGAAATTTCGGCTGATACTGTTTCTACAGCTTTTTATACGCACTGGGTTGCGAGGTATGGTGCTCCGCAGACGATCACAACCGACCAAGGTCCTCAATTTGAAGCTGCATTATTTAAGGCTCTCACCAACCTAATTGGTTGCGAGCGTATTAGAACCTCAGCTTATCATCCGGCTTCTAATGGTATTCTGGAACGATAGCACCGTACATTGAAGAGTGCTATTATGTGTCACGCAAATGAAAACTGGATTGAGATTTTGCCAACAGTTTTACTTGGACTTCGTACTTGCTTTAAAGAAGATTTGAATGCATCTCCTGCGGAAATGCTTTATGGATCTACATTAAGAATTCCGGGAGAATTCTTCATTGAAGAGGATCTTCCATCTGACCCTGAAATTTTCATCAAAAAACATAGAATACATATGAGAGAGATCAAATCAAGACCTACTGCACATCATCACAAAAAAACACCTTTCTTTCATAAAAATTTATATGATTGCACCCATGTTTGGATTCGTGAAGATGCAGTTAGGAAATCTCTTCAACCTCCTTATTCTGGCCCTTTTCGTATTGTTAATAGAATTAATGATAATCTATTTGCAATCGATGTTGCAGGAAAAATTGTCAATATCACCACAGAACGTCTTAAACCAGCCTTCCTACCGAAAGAAACCAGCGATGATGTGATTATCATGACGTCTCCTTCTCCTTCTTCTTCCAATTCACCTCAGTCAACCTTACTTGGAAAACAACTCAGAACATATTCTGGTCCAAGGAAGAAAGTTAGATTCGCAACGTAGTACGTCGCTGGGAGGGGAGTACTGTGGCGTTCCTGCAGCTGATTTCAAAATCATTTTTGTTACCAACTTCATGAAATATATTTGTAACCATTTTCACACATTTCATTTATTGATTTAACACTTTACATAACAACATATTAAACATACGACAAATTATGTAACATTCATTCGTTCGTTCATTGACTATCAATCTGTACACATCTCACTCGTGAATTAAATATTTTATTACTAAACAGTAAAGTTTAGTGATTTAACTATAACGTTACCACAGTAGTTACCGTCAAACCGCGTCATTGGCGCCATTTTCTTGTTTTGACATCTGATAAAGATTTTCAACTCACAACAATACAAGTTTCATACAACAGTATAGTTTTTAATAGCGTTGAACATGTCGAATTTTGTGCCTGGAAACTACGATTTGCGGACAGCATTGATTTTCTGTTACCATTTGAAGAAAACTGCTGCAGAATCGCATCGAATGCTTGTCGAAGCTTACGGTGAGCATGCTCTTGGTAAATCACAGTGTTTTGAGTAGTTTAAAAAATTCAAAAGTGGCGATTTTGACGTGAGAAACGAAGAACGTGGAAGAAGGGTGTGATCTATTATGAGCTGCTAAAACCTGGCGAAACCGTTAATACTGAACGCTACCGACAACAAAAATGATCGATTTGAATCAAGCTTTGCGTGAAAAACGACCAGAATATCAAAAAAGGCAACACAAAGTGATTTTGCTTCATGATAATGCACCATCACACACAGCAAAACCGGTCAAGGAAGCGATTGAGGCGTTTAGTTGGGAAATACTTTCGCATGCGGCTTACTCACCAGACTTGGCTCCATCCGATTACTACTTATTTGCATCGATGGGACACGCACTTGCTAAGCAACACTTCACTTCTTACGAAAGTGTACGAAAATGGCTCGATGACTGGTTTGCCTCAAAGGAGCAACAATTTTTTTGGCGTGGCATCCATAAATTGTCAGGGAAATGGGAAAATGTATAGCTAGCAATGGGCAATACTTCGAATAAAATATTTTTTATCATTTTCATACAATAAACGTGTATTTTCTATACAAAAATTCCGGTTTCATATTTATATACCTGGTATAATTCATAATAGTTCTTGTGACGGGCCGCTTTCGCGAGGTCGGATAAAGCTCGGTCGGGATCAGGGCTCGAGAAAGTGGTGAGACACGACGATAGATTTTGGTTGTAAGTTAATATCTTTATTTGCCTCCTTCGGCAATGGTCAAGTACAATAAGTTAAATCCCGCGAAGCGGGTGCGCGGCGGTGTGCGGGCGCGAAACGTTTGGGGCGCGGTCGCTGTTAGACGCGCGGTTTAATAAATAACTGCGGAAGATTCCGCAAATTGAGCGCAAGGCGTACAATATTGATATACAGGGTATCTCTAAAGTCTGACCCCACCCCTGGATCTCGGAAACGGCTTTATATATGGAAAAATGTTTCAGACAAAAGTTGCATGGTTTAAAGGGGACCACATGATGAAAATATGGACTTGACCTTAAGGGAATCCCAAAGGGTCTGTTTTACCGATAAAAACTTTATTTTGCAAAATCTTTTTGTTGATTATAGATATCAAAAAATCCTTTTCCACAATTAAAGTATACATAATAACGGAGGGCGGAGTTTAACATTTCATATGAAAAGTGGAAAAAAAATGATAAAATTAAAGTTTATTTATCTTCCTTTGCCGTCCATATTTACTTAATATAAAAGATTTGTAATCTGCACGTGCCTAATCAGTGAACCCCGCACTCGGCATTTCATCAAAGAGTATAAGTGAGCTTAGAGAAGTGAGTTTAGAAGCTTTATAAAAAAGATTCTGCAAAATAAAATTTTTGTGCATATGTGTGTGTGCGAGATGGAGGCTCAAGAGTAAAACAGAGCAGTAGATTAGTTGCGTGATGTCGCGATAGACAGAGCTGCAATCGTACATGACAAACACAGACATAATCGTACTATCTTCGTCTCTTTCATGCGTGTGAGAGTAATATACATATACGCACTAACATTATTGCAGTATCTTTTTTCTCTCAATCATACGCTCTGTCACGTTCTGTCTCTTTCTAATCGCTCGCTCGCTATGTACTACGTATCGCTTAGCTTCATGCTCCTCGCATATTCACTTACGCGTTCACTCGCGCTTCTCTCTCTCTCTCTCTCTCTCTCTCTCTCTGCTCGTTCATTATTGTATTCTTTATTCCCATTATTATATTCTTTTATTTGCTCAACTTTTATTCTTTCTATTCTCGTCTCCTTACATAAAATAAATAAATGTATTTATTTATTTTTATTTTATACAGCATAAATGAGATATACAATACGTTATTTTCTTTTTTTATTTCACTATATGTAGTTAATACAATACATAATTACGTTTCACTTTAGTTAAATACAACATGCACATACAAAAATACACACGCACACGCACACATACATAATACTTTTTTTATTTATAAAATATACAATATCTTATTTATGCTTTAGAAAATAAAGATGAATAAATTAATTTATTATCATATAGGAAAACAAGAATAGAAAGAATAAAAGTCGAGCAAATAAAGATTATAATAATGGGAATAAAAGAATACAATAAAGAACAAGCAGAGAAAGAGAGAGAGAGAGAGAGAACGAATGAGGAGCAAGCGAGATAGCTAACATGAAAGACTTCCGAAGTCTCGCTCGCGAGGCTCGCTTTATCTATAATCTCTCGCGTTATATACCGTTACTGTAAAATTTTTGTTTTTCGCGCTTATTGATCCGAAAATAATTACAATGAATTCATGATATTTTACCAATTAAAATAATACGAAACACGAAATCGGATAATTTTTAATCAATTATATAATTAAAATTATGATTACTTATTTCATTAAAAATAATCCGATTTATGTCATATTTAGTGTCATTTTAATCGCAAAAATGTAATTAATCCATTACAAATATTTTCAGATATATAAAATGCGAAATACAGAGATTTTATTTTCTATAATAAGATGACATATACACGTCAAAGATTACAGATAAAGGGAGCCTGGCGAGCGAGACTTCGGAACTCTTTGATGTTTGTCATTTCGCTCTCATTTCTCTCTCTCTTTCTCTGCTTGTTCTTTATTGTATTCTTTCATTCCCATTATTATAATCTTTTATTTGTTCGACTTTTATTCTTTCTATTCTTGTTTTCCTACATGATAATAAATTAATTTATTTATCTTTATTTTATAAAGCGTAAAAAAGATGTATATTTTATAAATAAAAAAAGTATTATGTATGTGTGCGTGTGCGTGTGTACTTTTGTATGTGCATGTGTTGTATTTAACTAAAGTGAAACGTAATTATGTATTGTTTTAACTATATACAGGGTGTGGCATTCATAGTGACGCGGGCATATTTTTCGGAAACGAAGTGAGATATCAAAAAATGTTTCAGACAAAAGTTGCATGGTTTCGAGGGGGCCACATGATAAAAATATGGATTTGACCTTAAGTGGTTTTTTCAAGGTGAGGTCAATGTGGTCGATGTTTTCTTAAATGGAACTCCCCATTTTTTATTACATATTCTTATAGCTTATCCCGAGAGCTTTCCAAAACACTATAATAAAGTATTTTTTTATTAAGTACTTTTTGAGTTATTTTATATTATAATCTGACATATTTTGATATAAAAAATAAAATATCTCGTAAAATACTTAGTTTTCGATAATCTTACTGTAATACTTTTATGTACAGAATAATGAGACAAATCAATTAGTGTAAAGAAAAAAACAAATGTTTTAAAAAATACATTGTAAATAATTACATACTATTTCTTAAAAACAATTATTTTTTTTTACTAATTGATTTGTCTCATTATTCTGTACATAAAAGTATTACGGTAAGATTATCGAAAACTAAATATTTTACGAGATATTTTATTTTTTATATCAAAATATGTCAGATTAAAATATAAAATAACTCAAAAAGTACTTAATGAAAGAATACTTTATTATAGTGTTTTGTAAAGCTCTCGAGGTAAAGGTGCCATTACATGGCAGCGTTAAGCGTCGAGCGTCTGCGTAGAAAATTGCGCAGAATCTAATTTCAACCTAGAATCTATCTCTTTTAAATTCTGCGCATTTTTCTGCGCAGACGCTCGACGCTTAATGCTGCCATGTAAAGGTATCTTAAGCTATAAGAATATATAATAAAAAATGGGGAGTTCCATTTAAGAAAACATCGACCACATTGACCTCACCTTGAAAAGACCACTTAAGGTCAAATCCATATTTTTATCATGTGGCCCCCTCGAAACCATGCAACTTTTGTCTGAAACATTTTTTGATATCTCACTTCGTTTCCGAAAAATATGCCCGCGTCACTATAAATGCCGCACCCTGTATAGTGAAATAAAAAAAGAAAATATCGTATTGTATCTCATTTATGCTATTTAAAATAAAAATAAATAAATTTATTTATTTACGTGTAGAGATAAAAATAAAATAGAATAATAAATGTTGAAGAAATACAAAAATATAATAATGAGAATGAAAGAATAATGAATGAACAAAAGGAGAGAGAGAGAGAGAGAGAGAGAGAGAGAGAGAGAGAGAGAGAGAGAGAGAGAGAGAAGCGCGAGTAAACGCGTAAGCGAATATGCTAGAAGAATAAAGCTAAGCGATATGCAGTACGTAGTAAGCGAACGATTAGAAAGAGAGATACAGAGAGAAACAGAGTAAGTGTATGATCGAAAGAAAAAAGATATTAGAAATTGCGATATGTTAGTGCGTACATGTATATTACTCTCTCACACATGAATTAAAGTTTGGTAATTTATCAATTAATAATCCATATAATTAATTTTATATAAGGTTTTCGTTAAATATAAATAATGTTTTTATGTATAAAATTAATTTAGCAATATAAAAACAATGTTTTTATTCGGTTGTACAATATTCATTTATTAAGATAAACATTTATAAAGATGTGCATTAGTTTTCATTTTTATCATAACGCGATATCTATAGCAGTCAGTACGTAAGTATGTACGTATCGGGCAGTAAGTCGGCTGTACGCACACACACATGCAAACAGACGAACGCGATCATATCAGTGCGCGGCAGCTCAGGCTCAGTTTGTCGCGTGTGTTTTGTACATACGCGTAACAAGAGATTATCGCGCGCTCAACCGTTATAACGCGTTATAACACGTTGAAGTCAAAAAACTGTGTTTTTTGTGTTTTTAATTTTTAATATATAGTGTGTCCACATAAGGGGACAAAAATATAATGATAAACGCTTGCCTCTCTTTGTCCGAAGACTTTCCTTAAAAAGAATAAGGGTCAAGAGGTTAGTATTATTTATATATAAGGTATATTTACACAGGGTGTCCGAAAATTCGCGCAACACCTTTTAAGGGAAGGTAGAGGGTGTTATTCTGAATAGAAAAGTCCTGTAACATTTTTTTATATAACGCTTCATAAAGGAGTTATTATTGAGTAAAGTCTGATCAATCAGCGCCGACTTTTAGCCGGGCGCACGTCAGTGAGCCCCGCGCTGCGAAGTGTGCGCCGCCGCACACTACTAGGCGCGCGGGGCTCACTGACGTGCGCCCGGCTAAGAGTCGGCGCTGATTGATCAGACTTTACTCAATAATAACTCCTTTATGAAGCGTTATGGAAAAAAATGTTACAGGACTTTTCTGTTCAGATTATTGTTCTCTACCCGCTCACGAGCGTTGGCACAATCTTTACCGCACACCCTGTATATACACAAGTCAATCATCGCCTATTTTTAGCCGGGCGCACGTCGGTGAGCCGCGCGCCTGGTAGTGTGCGTGAGCGCTCAGCTGTTACAGCTATAGCGCGGTTCACCGACGTGCGCCCGGTAGTGTGTGCGCGCGCGTGTGTGTACACACAGTGTATATATATAAGTAATGCCGAATATATAACATAAATCTCTGAAAAATAAGAACGCAGTCTTTTGCTTATTTTGATATTTTATTGAAAATTTATTATATTTGTATTTTATAATAGTAGTTAGTGCTACAGTAGTTAGTTAGCCAGAGGCGGTAAGTTCGTGAGCTGGTTGTTTTAAGAATATTTGACACCAAATACGTTTTGCATGTTCGCTTTGGTTAAAAAATATATGCCAGAGGCGATCAATTCGTGAGCTGGTTGTTATTTCACACTAGATGCAATTTGCATGTGTGTTCAAAAAATATATGCCAGAGGCGGTCAGTTCGTGAGCTGGTTGTTTTAAGAATATTTGACACCAAATGCGTTTTGCATGTTCGCTTTGGTTAAAAAATATATGCCAGAGACGATCAATTCGTGAACTGGTTGTTATTTCACACTAGATGCGATTTGCATGTGTGTTAAAAAATATATGCCAGAGGCGATCAATTCGTGAACTGGTTGTTATTTCACACTAGATGCGATTTGCATGTGTGTTAAAAAATATATGCCAGAGGCGATCAATTCGTGAGCTGGTTGTTATTTCACACTAGATGCAACTTGCATGTGTGTTAAAAAATATATGCCAGAGGCGATCAATTCGTGAGCTGGTTGTTATTTCACACTAGATGAAAATTGTATGTGTGTTAAAAAATATATGCCAGAGGCGGTCAGTTCGTGAGCTGGTTGTTTTAAGAATATTTGACACCAAATGCGTTTTGCATGTTCGCTTTGGTTAAAAAATATATGCCAGAGGCGATCAATTCGTGAGCTGGTTGTTATTTCACACTAGATGAAAATTGTATGTGTGTTAAAAAATATATGCCAGAGGCGATCAATTCGTGAACTGGTTGTTATTTCACACTAGATGCGATTTGCATGTGTGTTAAAAAATATATGCCAGAGGCGATCAATTCGTGAGCTGGTTGTTTTAAGAGTATTTGACACCAAATGCGTTTTGCATGTTCGCTTTGGTTAAAAAATATATGCCAGAAACGATCAATTCGTGAGCTGGTTGTTATTTCACACTAGATGAAAATTGTATGTGTGTTAAAAAATATATGCCAGAGGCGATCAATTCGTGAACTGGTTGTTATTTCACACTAGATGCGATTTGCATGTGTGTTAAAAAATATATGCCAGAGGCGATCAATTCGTGAACTGGTTGTTATTTCACACTAGATGCGATTTGCGTGTGTTAAAAAATATATGCCAGAGGCAATATATTATTCTGTTGCGATGGAGACAAACAATGTATTATAAATGTTTATTACAAATATATAAACATTTATGTATACAAACAAAAAAAAAGACAATATAATATATATTTGTATAAATAATACATTGTTGTTATATATCCATTGATTATATCGATTGAAAAAAATTAGCTGCGTTGCATAGATCGCAACTTATAGAAAGTTACATGATAATATTCAGAATATATGTATATATATCATACACATACATCTGTATACGTCTATGTACATATTATACATATACATATATATATACACAATTATATATATAACACCTAACCAAATGTTATTCCTCTTGGAAGATATATGGGAAGACACATAGCCCGTATGAACAATGTGAAATTATGTTCAAATATGTGATAAAGGCAGACACGTCTATATTATACTGTTATCTATACGCTTAAATACGCTTAGATATGCGTGCGAGGCAATAAGAGCAGTAGAAATACACGATGTTGTCCGATTTCAACATATTGAACACAATTCTCTTTCAAATATGCATAGAACATGCAAAAATATTCATATCGGTAACAGCGGAACTAAAATTATTGATATTATCGATAATTTCGGTCGGTATTATCAATAATTTTAGTTACGCTTGGATGAGGGCGCTAACCCGTCGGAGTTCGGCCGTCACTTTTGGATCCCCTTAAGTGACCTTTTCAAGGACAGGTCAATGTGATCGATGTTTTCTTAAATGGAACCCCCTATTTTTTATTGCATATTCTTGTAGCCCTTGTCCAGACGTTTTCAAAACACTATAATGAAGTATTTTTCAATCAATATTTTTTGAGTTATTTTATATCTTAATCTGACATATTTTGATATAAAAAATAAAATATCTCGTACTTAATGAAAAAATACTTTATTATAATGTTTTGAAAACGTCTGGACAAGGGCTACAAGAATATGCAATAAAAAATAGGGGGTTCCATTTAAGAAAACATTGATCACATTGACCTGTCCTTGAAAAGGTCACTTAAGGTCAAGTCCATATTTTCATCATGTGGCCCCCTTCAAACCATGCAACTTTTGTCTGAAACATTTTTCCATATTTAAAGCCGTTTCCGAGATCCAGGAGTGGGGTCAGACTTTAGAGATACCCTGTATAAGCGCGACAGGTGTTCAGCGCGTGGCGCGTGGTCGCGTTTGTTGTGACGGGCGCCTTGTATATAAAAACGCGGTGCCGATTAGCTCGGCGCGACGGTTTCTTTTGCATCTACGATAAACGCGACGGTGTTTACGGTGCGTGTTCCCAGCTGTTCGGGATGCGGTCGGATATCGAGAAATCTCGATCGGCCAGCGAACTCGCTGTCCCTATTCCGCACGCGGAGTAAGGATGACCGGTCGGAGTCGAGAAAGCTCGACGGGGTAGCGAACTCGCCAACCCACGGTCTGCCTGGTTGGAGCGGTCGGATGGTAGACCGTTTGCTCGAGAATCCTCGAAGAGAGTGGCGAACACTCCGCTCTCTATCTATACAGTCGGAAGGGTTGAGAGGAAGCGCAAGCGATGCGGAATCCGAGAATGCTCGGCGGAGGCTGCGAACTCGTCAACCCCACGTTCCGTCGTATTTGCGTGTTTGTCAGGATCGGTTTCGGAATATCTCGTGCGTACTGTTCGAGCTGGATCAGGTACCGGTCTGGGGCCAGAATGTAAAAATGCTGCCGTTTTATACCCGAGCGTCTAACGGTAACCGCGTCGTTCGCCCCAGGGTGGAGATAACGACGCATTGTTTTTGGCGGGTAATTATAACGGTAAACGCGTCGTTTCCCCTCGGCGGGCGAAACGACGCGGCGTTTCGGCGGGTGACGCTCGGGCTTTTCCGGCAGCACTCGGCTGTGCTCGGTTTTCCGGAGCTTTTCGTAACGGCGGCCGTATAACGGCCATACGGTTGTTTTTATAATAAAACGTTTAAAATAGGGCGCTAAGCGCCTCTGCCACTGCCCGGCTGGTGTTCGCCGGGCGGCAGACTTCCGGCTGGTCTATGTGCCGGGTAATGATGGGGGGTGCATCGTTACATTCTTTAAAAATGTAATATAACTCGTGATACATAACATAAATATAACAACTGTAATCTTTTAGCAATATAACGAATGTTATATTACTAATACATATAGAATATATTATTATAAATATGCAATTATTGTAATATATTTACGATGTAACTTTAATAATCCGCGAGTAATGTTTTTTCGCTTCTCCAGTGATTTTTTCGCGCATGCGCGGCGAACGCGCGGGCAATATCTACGTGCTACCATAATTACATTAGCACCATTGTCTTCCAGTCTATCGCATCGTGTGGATCTCAGTGTATCATTTGTCAGGCTGTTAAAATAAAGTGCTTATAGTTAGAAATTTTGGCCGGTAAGTTAAATTTATTCAGATTCTTTTAAATCGATATTGTTTAAACTTTCGTATCTCATTTTAGGTTATTGCGTATTTAGTTGTTGCATATCCCTCACAGAAGAACAAACTTAATTCGTTAAAAGATGTGAAAACACTCTCATCAATGGCAGTTTTACTTCAAAATTTTGTAGTGAAAAGTATTAAATTTGCTTAAATTTGTTTCCTAGAACCAGACACATCGGTGTGCCGCCCACGCTTCTGCTGCCTTGATTGAATCCCGAATTCTTCAATAGCATCCTCTCCACTAGCACGCGATTCAGATTCGCTGTCTCGTCGTCGCATCGGTCCAAAGCAGGCTTGCGACGCTGCGATATCCTCTTCTTGCGAGTCTCGCTCTCTCAAGTTAAATTCGACCGAAAACAAAATATGTAAGTTTAAACAATATTGCTAAGGAATATTATTCGCTGACAAAGTTCGATCAACTGTGCATGTCACATTTTATTCAACGATATGATGCTTTTATTAGTTGCTGAACAGCAGTTAACATAAATAAGCCTATACATTTAATACATAGATCATATTCAAGTAAAACGTGCATCAATATATAACCAAACAGCTGAACTTTGCTTGTAAAAGCAATGCGATAGCTAAATTCGATGACCAGTAACAGAATAAGTAAATTAAAATAATATATTGAAAAAAAAAGTTATGTTTTGCTAACTGGTTCAGTTTAGGTAAAACACCCTGTCAGCAAGAAATTACTTTCTTTATTGATATATCATTTGTCACATTTTGTTAACAGTTATCGAATTTAGATTGCAAAGCTTTTATGAGACAGAATTCAGCTTTTTAGAGTTGTGTTGATACAAATATTATTTGAAAATGATCCCTTTCTTATATGAAATTAAGGATTTACATTAACAACTGTTCCAATTTTCTAAAATTGTCAACGTTTTCATTTATCTATAACTTTTTGAATATTTTGCATTTGCATATTTGGATATTATATAGTGGTAAAAAGTATGTGTGTCATCTTGCCTGGTATATTAATTTAAAAAACTTGTCAATTAATTAATATTTACATTAAATTTTTTTTCATATCTGTCAAACTTATTTTTAATATATTAGCCACACAACACACACACAATATAGTATTTTACACTATGTTAGAACACTTCCTAAATCATTTTGACATGTGTTTGATGAACAAATTTTGTTACGTGTTTTAAAAACTTGTGATTTCACGAACATGACATATTTATGCATGTTGTCATTTATATAATGGGCAAATATAATATTATTTTGCTATATTTGTAACGGCAGGGCCGTTACTAGAGCCTCGCGGACCGAACACCCGTCCGCAAGAGGCTGGCGCATAGCGCCCCTTAAGAAATTCAAACATAATTTCAGGTGCTCCGCCGTACCGTATGGCACAGGTGTTTACGGGCCATGGGTGCTTCGGCTCCTACCTGTGTCGTATCGGTCGCGAGGAGGACGCACGCTGCCACCACTGTAATGGGGACGAGGACACGGCGCAGCACACGCTGGAGATTTGTCCAGCGTGGGCAAAGGAGCGTCGTGTCTTTGTCCAACAATTAGGGAGTAGCGACCTCTCGCTCTCGGGCGTCATTGCGACGATGCTCGAGAGCGGGGGGTCTTGGAGAGCGGTCTCCTCCTTCTGCGAGGCAGTGATGCTGCGGAAGGAGGAGGCCGAAAGGGAAAGGGAAAAACTCTCCGGCGGATGCCGGGGAGTTCTCCAACGGGTTGGAATGGCCGGGGGCCGAAGGGGGGGACGTGGTGAGTGCCTTCGGGCAGGACCCGCCAACCCTTCGTGCCCACCGGCCGCAGAGGCGCGGCGCAGCGCCGCGCCAGGAGGCCCCAACGGGGGGGGGGGGGGTCAATGGGCGCAGGGACAGTTGTCCCTCGCAGCCCACGACACCCTCCCCGGCAACGGGGTGACGCGGGCGGGGGGAGCGGACCTGGGGTCTATTGGCTCCGGTCCATGTCGGCTCCCCCTGCCGACACGCAGGGCCCGCGAGACACGCGGGCCCGGTGGCCGGCGACCCGAGTGGGGTACTCGGGCCCGGCCACGTCTACCCCGCCACGCCAACGGCGAGAAATGGGAGAGAGGGGTGGTGGTCCCCCTCTCCCCAATACGAGCAGGAGTCCCCAAGATAACGGGGACTCTGGGGGGGAGATCAATACTCCCCCCCCCCCACGTGACAAGCTCGCAGGCGGAAGGCCTCTCCGAAGTAGTGCAACAGCCAGTTTCCGGAGAGGCCTTCTCTAACGCCTGGGCCTAGATCACCCGGAGGGGTTTTAGTGGGTAGTCCCGCGGCCGTTTGTTTAGACCGGGGGTGAGCCCCACATAACCCCGCCTCGAACCCCATCGAGGCGGAGTATGCGTAAAAGCATTTCCACTCCGTCATAGAAAAAAAAAAGGTGCTCCGCCGTTGCATGACGACGGCCTCCCCACTACTCAATGCGAAAGAGCGTAGGGGAACCACCGGCCGGATATATAAGCCGGCCCGGCACAGCACACGATACCAGTCCGGGTCCCGATCCTCGGGACGCTAGAAGCCTCAGAGTGCTCTCTGGGTCTATCGAGTCTTGTTCGCGAGTAATTGTCAGTCGAGTCTTGTCCGCCTAGCCTTTAAGGGCGTGTACCGCCACGGTCGCATACCATCGCGACGAGCCAGTTCTTGTCAGGACTAGCCGCAACGAGCACTGGCGCCTAGTTCTTCTCAGGATAAGGCGCACAGGGGCCAGAAGTTGGAACCACCGAGCGACCACGCAATACCCCGTACTCTATAAGTAACTGTACGAAGTATATCCAAACATAATAAACGTTATTTTGTTAATAACCCGACTAGTGATTTGCGAGCCTGAGTCTCCCCTTCTCCCGAACCCTGACACCGACGAGCCGATCCGTGGCGTCGGGAAAGGCGTACCGTTACATATTTCAGAATATTCTTCCATATAATATCGATATAAGTACGTCATATATATTATTCTGCTTAT
This sequence comes from Formica aquilonia x Formica polyctena, assembly GCA_907163055.1. Taxonomy (NCBI): domain Eukaryota; kingdom Metazoa; phylum Arthropoda; class Insecta; order Hymenoptera; family Formicidae; genus Formica; species Formica aquilonia x Formica polyctena. The sequence continues at coordinate 3,140 of CAJQTV010001407.1, read as the reverse complement.
TGTTTCAGAAATAGTCTGATCTATAAATAATTATGTCACGTAAAGATTTCTCTGATTTATCCCAGCGCCAAAAACGAAGAATTGTATTACGCGAATGTAATGTATTAAACGTTTTTGGCCCCCAAAGTATTAAAAAAACGTGCACAGAGAAAATAGATAGTGCAATAACTATTAATAACTGTAATTCAGAAAATGACAATGCAAGCATTAATAATTGTAATTCGGATATAAGTTCTAATTTTAATGAAAGTGTATCAGATGCTACTGGCACTGATATCCACAGTTTATCATCAGAAGACATTTTAAATATTGAAAATTCTTTGCATGATGATTTAAGATCTTGGGTAACGAAACACAATATTAGTCAGAATGCCGTAAATGATATATTACGAATTTTATTAAAAAATAATTTAAGTGTTCCAATCGATTGTAGAACATTAATGAAAACACCACGCAATACTTTATCACAAATAATAAAAATGAATGACGGAAAATATATTCACTTTGGATTTGCAGAAGGTTTGAAGCATTCGATTAAAATACATTATCAAACATCATTGTATCCAGCAGAGTTGAAAATAAATATTAATATCGATGGTTTACCTATTTCAAAAAGTTCAGGTAGTCAATTTTGGCCGATCTTAGGTGCTATAGTTGCAAATTTTTACACCAAACCATTTGTTATAGGCATTTATCATGGTAATACGAAACCAAAAGATGTCGATGTTTTTTTAAAATCGTTTGTAGAAGAAGCAAAATCCATTCTTGATACCGGTTTGAATATTAATGAAATAATTATTCGTATTAAATTAAATGCTATAATATGTGATGCTCCAGCAAAATCATTCATTTGTGGTATTAAAGGTCACACAGGTTATTTCAGTTTCCCTCCGACGGCGCATCACCTTGACGTGGTGGAGGGACTCCCCTTCGCTTGTTTAGAAGGAGTCTAAGAGTGTGCCAAACGCCTTGATCCATGTATGAGTGTTTTATTGTTTTTTATTTTTAGTATGTCTGGGGGTTTGTGTGGGGGGTTTTGTGGGGGATTATTGGGGGGTATTGGGGCATTTTTCTGGAGGGTGAGTGGGGTTTTGGGGGGGGAGTGTGGGTGTTTATTATGTGGGATTGGGTGGGTGGATTATCGGGGTTTTGTGGGTGGGGGGGGGGGGGGTTGTGTGAGTCCTTTCGGGACGTATGGATCGAGGGCGATGGAGAGGAAGGTAACCTCGCTAAAAAATCCCGAGCAGGCCAGGCTCGTCAGGCGTGGTGAAACCAACTGGCCTAGGTGAAGGAGACACCGAAATTAAACCACCTTCTTTCGAACACTATGATGGACGACAAGCAAGGTAATAACCTTACCGTCTCAGTGGGCGTCGGAACCCACAGAGGTCGGCGCGGGGGGATGCAGTCCCAGTGCCCCCGTGTCATCATCTAGCGATGGGCTACCCACGGCGTTGTCAACGAGCGCCGCGGGCGAATCTACTATCGCCGAGATGAAGGAGGTGCGGGTGGTTGCGGAGAGGGTGGACAGGGCTGGGCCGTTGAGCTCTAAGCTGCGATTGCGGTCCTTGTCCTCCTCCGCACGAACACACCTCTATGTAAGGGACGGGAGCCAGAGCCGGAGTGCGAGCCAAGGTCGCCCGGATGGCTCCGAACTAGAAGCGGCGTCGCGGGAGGGCAGTCACCGCCCTTCTCCCGCGACATCGTCGAGGGCCACGCAGGTCAGCGAGGAAGGGGACTTTGAGTCCCTGGGGGAGGAAGACCCCGACACCCTTCCCAAGAAAAGGGGAAGGGGCAGACCCCCAACAACCGGGGAGCACGTCGGGCTTCGAGAGAGGAAGGAGAAAGAGGCCATCCTCCAAAGGAAAAGGGAGAGAGAGATCAAGGCCAAAAGGGCCCTGTCCGGGGATATCCCGCCTCCCCTCCCTAACAGGGAGTGGCGGGTCTACGAGGCCCGTTGCGTTGAGGAGATGGACCTCTCTCCGACGCCCGACGTGGCGGCGAGGAGCCTGGAGGAGGCGGCGGCAATTGAACGGATCGCTGCCTGCTCCGGGAACCTTAGGGGCTCTCTACAAAGGAAGCTCCGGGAAGCCGCCACTCTTATTAGGGTGGCGGCGAGGGGTGACACCCGTTTGGACACGGAACGATTGGACACGTAGTATTGGACACGGAACGATTGGACACTGCACGATTGGACATAGAATTATTGGACACCGCACGATTGGACACCGCACAATTGGACACGCACTCTGCACGATTGGACACTGCACGATTGCACACCGCACAATTAGACACTGCACGATTGGACACCGCACGATTGGACACGCACACTGCACGATTGGACACTGCACGATTGGACACCGTACGATTGGATACTGCACGATTGGACACCGCATTATTGGACACTGCACGATTGGACACCGCATTATTGGACACTGCACGATTGGACACTGCACGATTGGACACCGCATTATTGGACACTGCACGATTGGACACCGCACGATTGGACACTGTACGATTGGACACCGCACGATTGGACACCGCATTATTGGACACTGCACGATTGGACACCGCACGATTGGACACTGTACGATTGGACACTGCACGATTGGACACGCACACTGCACGATTGGACACGCACACTGCACGATTGGACACGCACACTGCACGATTGGACACGCACACTGCACAATTGGACACCACACAATTGGACACTGCATGATTGGACACTGCATGATTGGACACCGCCTTATTAGACACTGCACGATTGGACACCGCACGATTGGACACTGCACGATTGGACACTGCACGATTGGACACCGCATTATTGGACACCGCACGATTGGACACCGCACGATTGGATACAGCAGAATTGGATATGTATGGCTTTATTATACGAATTTTTACATATAATATATTGTTTAAACAAGTTTTGAATGTAAAATATGATAAATTATAACTTTATTAAAGTTAAAATAGATTAACGGGCCGATAAATTGAGGCGCTGACCTTTATTTACAGGATATTTACGAAATTGAATTTCCCTGCTCTATCAAAGATGCACAATTATAAATAAGCAATGAAGGGTGTTTTTGATAAATAAAATTAGGAGGCTCTGTGCAAGTGACTGATTGCGATTA
>CAJQTV010001405.1:0-24863 GCA_907163055.1 Formica aquilonia x Formica polyctena | reverse complement strand
GCGCCTCCTTCTCCCACGTCCATGCATGCCTCGCGCTATCTCTCTTTTTCTCCCACATGCATGCGAACGTCATCCTTTTCCCACGCCAATGCGGACGCAATCCTTTTCCTACACGTGTGCATGCCTCGCGCTCTCTCTCTCACACCGCCTTGCGAACGCCGTATCATCCGCGTGCATCCTTCGCGCTATCTCTCTCTCTCTCTTTCTCCCAAGTGCATGCTTCGCGCTATCCCTCTCCCAAGTGCATGCCTCGCGCCATCTCTCTCCAACGTGCATGCCTCGCGCCATCTCTCTCCAACGTGCATGCAAACGATATCCTTATCTTACGCTCATATGGACGCCTCGCGCTATCCTTCTCCCACGCCTCCTCGCGGCATCGCGTTCCCTCTTCCCCCTACCCCCTCACCACGGACCCCTCGCCCATCGGTTAGGACGCGGTCCCCCTCCCCCCTCACCGCGGACCCCTCGCCAATCGGTTAGAACGCGATTCCCCCGCGTGACGTCGTACTCCCCTCGCCGGTTTCCCCTCGCCCCTCATCCCCCCTCAGAGGACCTGGGTTAGAACCCGCATAGCTATACTACTATGTACAATAATTCGATATAATTTATAATACAAACGAGTAGATATAAAGTAATATAATATAGAATCAATCACACATACACATATTACGCAAATGACATATTACGCAAATGATCGCGTCGTTCGAACCACCAATCGTGCAATTTACAAGCGTTCTCTAACGCGCAATTCTTCGCGTGATATCCGCAGCGAAAGGCCCGCGAAGCGTTTAAAGTTTCCAAACGTTCGATATCCTCGTAATCAGCGTCAATAGTCTCGACGGAGACGGCTACGTCGCGATCGTCGGCAACATTTCCTAAGATTTCGATCAGCCATTTTTTCTTCTCGTGACCTTTGACGTAGATTTTTATTGTTGAATCGGGGCTAGATTCTCGGCATACGGCGTCCCGAATGAGTCTTTTCATCGACCCGTAATTCACGTGTCCGTCATTCCACTTTAATTGATGATGATTAGATGTCAACCAACACGCTCGCGATTTTTCCGCTCTCGTTAGCAGATCCCAAGACATCGGTGGACGAAAGATGTGATGCGTCAATTCCGCGCCATTTCTTAACACGGCTACTTCTTTCGCGACGAATCTCTCGTTAACTACGAAACCTTGAAGATCGACGAAAATCGGTGCGTCCATCGTTGTTATTAGCGGTACTCGAAGTGTGCGCCTCTATTATTCTCTCTTCATATTTTGAATATCATCGCGCTTATACGATTCTGCGCACAACGTTGGTGAGCGGATTGTACTCCACCACTCGATCGTGAATGATAAGACAGTAAGCTGTGGTATTAGAGGGAATGTTCTCCTTGCAATCAAACTCTATGCGAACGTCCACGGTGGCGCTTTTAATCGATTCGTTTTGTCGTGAACAGTCGATGACTACGAGCGGGCCGTAGAATAAAAATTTATTCAGATTTAAGAGCGCTTCGTCATTGTCGCATCCGTAATACGTTCTTCGAAATTTCGAGTACATATCGTATAGCACTGCGACTTTGCGCTTATCGAAATCTAAATTCACATCATCGTAAGAATAAAAATCGGAATTAAGATACAATTTGACATTAGTTAGTTTGCAATCGTCGAATAGGGAAGGCTCCTCGGATAGAACGTTCTTCTTTCCGGACTGTAGCGCGAAGATAACGTATCGCGGTTTTTCGAATTGCGTCGCCGCTTTGACAGCCCACGAATGTTTAGTCGTGCCCTGTAGAAGCGGAAACTCGTAGAGATCCCACGAGCGAAAAGCGACGCTCAGATATCGTCCGCTATCCAACGTGCGCAATAACCTTAATTTATTAATATCGTTTAACACTATATGAGGCATTCGCCACTGTATCTTTAATAAAACGATTTTAGGCTCTTGCGTTTCGCGCGATATGATACAATTGTTATCATTACGCGCTCGTATTAGAATAAGTTCGTGTCGCGCGTTGATCACGACACGCTTGTAATCTTCACAAAAACCTAATAATATGTTGAGAGGTACGCAAAAGTTGAAATCGTTGATCGATGAATGAGTTACCGCCGATAAGTCCCATCCGGCGTTCTTTAATATCTTGCCTTTTTCGACTGATAGCGACGCGTAATTCTTAATCGTTCTCGTTATCCCAACATTTCTGCTTCGATCGATTTCCACACCGTCGAGTTCGTAGCGAATCTCTTCGAACATAAACGCCGCGCAATTGTTCACTAGCCTCGTCACCGACGCGGTTTCCTCTTGCGCACTCGGCGACTCTTTAGACTCGAGTCTATCTTCTATGTAGAGAAAACTATCGCACGGTAATGTGTACAGATCTTGCTGTTATATAGGAATTCGTATCTCGTCGCTATTCCCAAACGTAGTATTAGCGTAAGGATTGTATGTGTGAGTTTCAATCTTGACGATACGATAGTCGAAGATCGGCTCCCCGCCGATGCTTAGAATGTCGCACATTTCCGCTTTTACGGAGAAACGGTTCTTGGTACGACGAAATCCAAAGAGCGTAGGAAAGCCGCATTAGCGGTGGTTAACCTTCCTCCCTTTTTCTTTCTCTTTTTCGCGTTTAGGGGCGACGCGATAGCGACGATGGGCGCGTTTCTCGCATTCGATCCGTTCACTACGAGCATCACGCACCTCTCTATCGTCTTCGCCGCACGTGCAGACGAACTGTGATCTCTTCGCCGCGAAAATCGATTAATCTTCCGTTTTGATCCACGACACGCACATTTATATCAGTAATGGCCCGCGCGATGATCGGGAGGTAAATGATCTGCGTTGGGATCTCCGACACTTTATATCCGGGTGGAACATTAGGCGCGAACTCGTGTATAGTATGCGCGGATTTGTCATTGTGATACGCTCCTGTCGTGACGTTACACTCTACTCTAATGAGATTAATAGCCATAATATTTATCGGCTTATCGGACGCGTACCATTTATTCGATTGTAACACGCGAGACGAGAAACCCAGTAGCGAACCGATGTTATCAGGTTTTGTGAAATTTACTCGATACGCGCACTTAATCTCGCTTCTCATAGTGTTATCATTACCGCGAAGCGTTATAGAATTTTCACTCTTATCACCGTTGTCATCGTTTTCAAAATAGTCGTCGTCGACACTGTATATATAATCGTCATCGCTCGTTTCCAATTCCTCGTTTTCGCGCTCTCGTCTCTCCTCTCTCACTCGTCGTTTGCGATGAATTGCGGCTCTTAGATACGCGCTTATAGCGCTTAACTCATAAGATCCCACTGGAATCGCGATAACCTCGTCGTTGTCGTCGAAGTAAAATTTATTATTCGTGGAATTTACATTCGGTATCATGTTATAAGTCTCGAAATTGGTTAAACCTAACTCGTAATCATCGTCGTTTAAATCCAGAGGCGGAAAGTAACTCGCCGCGAGAATGCTGCTTCGTCCGAAAAGAGTAAGAGTTAGCGACATGATTGACGAGAGTAATCGAACTGCGCTCGATCGACGAGCGACGGTTGATATTATAGCGCGCGATTCCTCCAATCGACCCCCCGGAGAAATCGAAGACTCAATTGTCCACAGATATTCTGATCGCGCGTTTGCTCGGAGCGACGATTGTATCGAATATTAGCATCGCGCCCGAGATAACGCGCGATTTCGCGCGGAGGACGAAGATTGCCGAAACCGTCGTAATAGATCGCGTCGCCCCCTTTTTTCGCATATGCCACCCAATGAGTACCCGGGCCGGATGCGCCGTCTAAATTCAAGATGCCGCTCTCACCGCGGCGCGCCCACGATGGAAGCGCGTCGCGCATAAACACGCCTCTAAAGTGAGGCACGCGCGAGAGTATCGCCGCGCGATTTAACTGTTCGTTACTCCGACGGATGGGAGAATTCCTAGCGTCTGTTTACGCGAAGTTTTTTTTTTAGCTCTTCCTCTTCTTCTCGTCGTGGACGCGCCACTTCCGCGCTTGTACGGTGCGAGGTATAAACCACGACCCTCCATTGCGCGATCGTGACGCTGCAATTCCTCCAACTGTCGTCGCGCCGCTTTGCGATCGTGCACCGCTTTCGCGATTCCCGCCGCTCCTCCAGCCAAAGAACCGAGAGCTCCCAATAACGACAGCAGGGGCAAGAAGCCGCCACGTTTTGCTATTGGAAGCGTTCTTTTCCTCGTAGCAGTCGTCCTCCTTTTGCTCTTCTTTCTCTTGATTCTCGTTGCGCCCATTCCAAGTTTTGTTTTCGATTTCATAGCTATCCATACAGCCGTCGCGGCGGCTCTCTCGCCGAGAGTCGATTCTTTAGCCGCGACGTGCTCGCGCGCTCTCTCAGCGAGCGCGCGGTCGGCGGCGTGTCGATCGGCGAGCTCGCCGCTTCGCGAGTACGCGATGTCGTGCTCGTGGCAGGCCGCGTCCAGAGGATTGATGCCTCAATCGCCTCGCGCTAATCGTTTCGCGAGACGAGTACCTGGCCCGCAAAATTGATATCCAGGTATATGTAATTCGAAGGGGAGCGCGTTTATCGCTCTATTCAATAAGCCGGCGCCGCTGATATCACCGATTACACCGTACCGCTGCTTCGCGAATTGCATTCGCTGCAATCTTTAACGAGCGGCGCCGGGCCGTCGATGTGCGTTCGTTGCCAGGGACGATTGTAATGCTCCAGGCATCGACGGTAGCGCCGCACCTCCGGATCCACTCTTATATGTTCGGGCAGTTTCTCCCACAATCGTTCCACATAGCGACCGAAGTGTTTTAGTAAAATTACTTTCGGGATAAATCGCAATTGATCGGTGGTGAAATCGAGAATATCGTCACCGTCTATTAGTAAAATAAACATCTCGATTCACCGCGCGCGATCCGCTACTGCGCGATCGACGGCGATCTATTCGTATATAAATAAAAAAATCTCGCCCTGCCTCGCGCGAGTGTACCGCGCACGCGCGCGGCGAGAGGAATGCGCTTCGTGCGGCAGCCGATCGCGATAAGGGTGACGAATCTCGATGGTAGGGCGCGACCGTCTGAGGAAGCGCGCAGACACGTCGTCTATTACCGAGCGCTATTCGCTGCCTCATTTGCGGTCCCTCTAATTGTGGTAAAACGAACGCGCTGATAAGTTTGTTGGAGAGCCCGCACGGTGTACGCTTCGAGAACGTTTACGTTTACTCGAAGTCATTGCAGCAGCCTAAATATCAGTATTTAGAGAATTTATTGGCACCGATGGAAGATATAGGTTATTTCACATTTTCCGATAACTCTGACGTTATTTCGCCTAGCGAAGCGCTCCCGAATTCTATATTCGTATTCGACGACGTAGCGTGCGACAAACAGAATACTATTAGAGAGTACTTCGCTACTGCTCGACACTCGAACATCGATTGCTTCTATCTGTGCCAAACGTATGCTAAAATACCAAAACATTTGATTCGAGATAACGCGAATCTGCTGATTCTTTTTAAGCAAGATGGCACTAATTTGCGTCACGCATACAACGATCACGTGAACACGGATATGTCGTATGAGAATTTTCACGCGCTATGCCGCGCGTGTTGGCGATATAGATATGGTTTCCTAGTAATCGACAAAGATAGTGCGCTTAGCGCCGGCAGATATAGGCGAGGGCTTAACGATTTCGCCGTACCATAGAGCGATCAGTCGTCGCGAATACGTCGAACGCATCGATCGCTCTCCCTCCCGCGAGCGAGAAGAACCGATTTATTAATCACGATGGCTGCGACGGATATCGGCGAACGAGAGAAGACGGCGAAAGAGATCGCTAAGACGCGCGCATCGATTCGTAAAAAACACAGAGCGTTAAAGACTGGCAAAATGGAGAACGAGATCGCGATGGAGAGCCGTTTTAAGCCAATCGTCGACCCGCTGTGGCGCATCGCCGAGCGCGCCGAGCGAGACGAGATTGAGCGAGACGAGATTAAACGCGAAATGATAAAGCGAGACGCGATCGACGCTTCGCCTGTAACGACGAGCGTCGAGGAAAATAGAATGAGGAAAAATGGAAGGAGGAAGAGTTGACCCCCGCTTGGAAAAAACCTAAAGTGAAACGAATACGAGCGCGACGACGATTAGATGCCGTTTCTACTCCGTCAAACGTGTATCTTATCGAGAGAGATCCATTCGCGCGGGACGAAACTAAAGAGGAAACGTTCGAACCTGAGAGTCTCGAGTCATCCTCAACGTTTGAAACGCCTGTTAAGCAAACTTCGCGAATTTCTCAAAATTACGAAATGCCGCACGGCCGGCTAGGACCGTTGGGACGAAAATACTTGGGGGCTCTTCTCGGCGGAGAAGCGCCAAATGAGATCGATCACGTTTACGGAGTGTACATGAGCGCGAAAGGCGCGATGCTTGGCAATAGGCGATTCAATATAGACGCGGATGACTCCATACTTATAGATGAAATTAAATACATCGGTACCTCCGGTTTATACGAATTAATCTTCATGAGAAATCCTGATAGTCTCACATATACGGAAAAGGATAAATTAACATACAAGAGTATATTGTTAACAACGAACGCTTATAAACGCGACCATGACGCTAAAAAATCTGTTTTAGGAAATAAGGGATACAAATACAAGTTCGTTATCGCTCCGCTTATTCACGGTAGCAGCGCAAAAAAAATGGGTGCGGGTCGCGTACCGTCAACCATGCGAGTCACAAACAATAAAATCGATTACATTCATTGGGACGATCCAAACGAATTAGTGGATCGTCTGCGATTGCTGGACGCTTCGCGTCGAGCTGGCATCAACGCTCACGAAAACGAGATTCTATCGATAATCGAGAAGCTTCGCGAAACGGGAGCGATAGTATAAATCGAATCGTCGCATCGACGATCGCCGCAGTCGTGCGCGGAATTCGCGATGTCCGTGAGCAAACTCGGCATGCCTTTAAAAAACCGCGGCTATGACGCGAGAACCGGAAAACTACGCCCGGTTATCGAATCTCTGCGAAATTACGTGCGCGATAACGCGCTGTGTCTAAGCTCTTCCGTCGAATACGACGCGAGAGAGCGCAAGATAAAGCGTCTGGCTAAGCCAAAGGAGGACGCCGACGCGACGAGCAAAAGCTACGTTGAAGGAATTACGTCGCAATTGAGAAAAGACGCGGACGAAGCAGGGAAAGGCGTCATTCTACTATTCACGAGACTCACCCAGCTCGATAACGCTCTGGGTAAACGAATAGACGCCGCGGAGAGTTTTGTTTCCAAGATCGAAGCGCGCGACAACGTTTTGAGTAAACGGATAGACGTTGTGGAAAATTCCGTTTCGAGAACAGAATCCAACGCTAACGCTCTAGGTAAACGAATCGATGCCTTAGATAAAAGAATTAATGATTTAAGCGATCGAATCGATGCCGCAAAAAATACAATATCGCTCAACGCTGTGGAGTCTTCGACGAAAAGCGCAAGCGATCGTAAAATACTGTTCAATCAGGGGAAAATAATACAGGAACTAATTCAAAAATCGCGCGTCGCCGCGAATTCCGCGGCTAATTCTGCTGCGAAAATACGAGAATTGGAAAATTCAACATCGCGATTGAAGAGAGACGCGGACGAGCTATCGAGGAGAGTGACGGAACTAGCGAAGATTCGTGAGACCAGCGGCGAGCCGCTCGAGAGAGAGATCCCACATAACGTCATCCTTGAGAGAAAGAGAAGAGAATTATGAGCGCCGAAAAACGAAGACTAGTCGAGGAATTGCACGCGTTCGCGAGAAGAAACTTTCCGCGTCGTCGCGTCGCGATACGCGGGTACGACGACCTATGTGGTCGAGATGCGTCCTTACGCGAGACTCAACAAAGGTCACAACTACATACTCACCGTTATCGACGCATTAAGCAAATACGCTTGGGCTGTACCGCTTAAAAGCAAGAGCGCGAAGGAGGTTACACGAGCGTTATCTAAGATAGTGCGAGACTCTAAGCGGTGTTCGAAAAATCTGCAGACCGACAAAGGAAAAGAATTCTATAACGCCGAAGTGAGAAAATTCGTGGAAAAGCGCGAAGTGAATCATTACTCGACGTACTCGGTGATGAAAGCGTCGATCGTCGAACGATTTAATCGCATACTTAAAAATACTATGTGGAAATATTTCACGCTAAGCGGAACGTATAAATGGATAAACGAATTACCTCGACTCGTCGAGGAATATAACGCGCGAAAACATCGCACTATAGGTATGAGACCCGTCGACGTGACTCCAGCGATCGCCGATAAACTTTTAAATACGGTATACAGCAATATAAAAATCGCGACTCCGGCTAAATTCAAAGTAGCTGATCCAGTACGCGTCAGCAAGTTTAAGACGATCTTCGAGAAAGGCTTCACACCTAACTGGACCACCGAGATTTTTCGAATAGCCAAGATACAACGAACTAATCCCGTAACGTATCTGCTGAAAGATTCGCGCGGCGAACCGATCGCCGGAGGATTTTACGAGCACGAGTTGCTGCGCGTCAACGATCCCAACGTGTATCTCGTGGAAAAGGTACTGCGCCGAAGAGGCAACGAAGTTTATGTGAAATGGCTGGGAATGGACGAGTCGCACAATTCTTGGATATATATTATTTCTTTTATCACACCATTACGCGAACGTCGTATCTCGCATTAACCTTTTTTCGCGTTGTTCGATATATATGTTTCCGAGAACATAATAAATAGATTGTGGAAGTTTCCAACCTGTTTTATTTCTAATAAATCTCGATGCAGATTTGGCAAGTTGCTCTCGCCAAGATTTATTTGCTCTATTCTATAAATCTTTGGCTAGAGCAACTTGTCAAAACTAGCTCGAGATTTATAAAAATAGAACAGATAGGAAACTACCACAATTTTTTACGATGTAAAAATACTTGAAAAAATTCGCGCGTCTCTTCGCGAATATTTCGTACCTTCGCGTATCCCATCTTTACTATTTTTTCTCTCGGAATATTTTATTAATTATATATTATTTATAAAATAATCTTTATTATTTATAAAATAGTCTTTATTATTTATAAAATAAACTGTGTTTATGCTAACACTAAACTGTGTTACATTTATATTAACAATAAGTTGAAAGTTTGAACATTTTAAGAAGCATCTCTGGGAGCGTCGTAAATAGAATGGCGAACGCGCGTCTCGCGAAATTACAAAGCACTCGCGAAAAAACGCGATCTCGCGAGTTCGATCCTTGCGTTCGTTTATAAATATTCTCACGATTTTCGCGAGACATGCGCTCGTTATTCTCTTATATCGCGCTCTCGGAGTATTTTATTAAAATAAACTATATTAAAATAAACTATATTAAAATAAACTATATTAAAATAAACCATATTAAACACAAATATTATTTATTACATTCTCGATATATGACGTTTTCCTCGCTCCTTACCGTGGTATTTTATAATGCCCCCACGGTAAAGTATCCGTAGTTCCTGATATCACGTATCGTTTATCGTCATGTGGGCTGAGCGCAACTTTCAATTCCGACACCGTATACACCTCGTGTAACTTAGATCTTATGCAAGATTGTTCGCGCCTCATCTCGATTCTTCGTCGAAGACAGCGCGCGTAATCTTCGAACGTTATCGTTCTCGCGACGACGCCGCTCTTAACACCCTTAATTCTTTTCGTATCGTCTCTACCTTCGACTCGTAGCGCGTACATCTTCGCTCTAAGCCCAACGAATTCCGTCATAATCGCGCCGGCATTCTCGTCCTTCATAACACCAGGTATTTTCTTATTAGCTAGAGGCATACCGTACGCGTTGTCCACCGCGTAATCGCTCGTATTAAATCTGTCAATGTCGCGCTTCATATCTTCATACACATCCTCGCACTCGATGCGATAAATGAGGCTATCCGTATCGGTATACATTATTTTACATTTATCTCGATACAACGGTAGCATATACTCATAGTGAAATTCGTATAAACGAATCTTAGATACATCGAGAATACATCGAGAATACCAACGTAAACCGGTTTGTTAAACTTAATCTCGAGTTTGCGCAATTCCACGGCTACGAGATTCTCCGCGAAGACGCTTCTGCTATGAAAGTTCGGCTTCGCGATCATCGCCTCCGCACCGTATCGCCCGTCCCATCGAGTCACGAGTCGGACATCCGAGTGATTGCGCACATTCTCCATAGTCTTACCGAACACGGCATTATTCATCAATTTGTAAAGATTTTTCTCGAACTCGTTTTTCGCGTTAATTCGTTGTCGCGTGTTTAATTCGATATATCCGCGCAACCATGGAGATTGCGCGAATTGTAATATTCTGTGTATCCTCGTAACGCGTAATCCGTGCCGAATGCATTGCTGCAAATTGCGATAATATATTACGTAACGACTCTTATCGCACAGCGTGGCGAGAAGTTTCTCGTCACGCTTTCCGGGCGGCTTATCGCGCGTCGGGCAGAATGGCAAGTCCGCGTGAGAATTGTGAAGGTTGGGCGGATACGCAAGGTCGACCTCTAGAATGTAACCGATAGGCGAGTTCGGTCTCACAGACATTAAGTTTATACTCGTAACATCGTCGACCCATCGAAAATCTTCGTAAGGTAAAGATTGACACATCGCCCATCCGTATAAATTATTTATATCGAAATACATGAGACAAGAAGACGGTTCCGAAGGATCGTAAGTCTGTAAATACTTGTTATTAGCGCGCGCGTATCTATTGGAGCATTGACTTAGCCTGCCCCGTATCCCGCGTTCCACGAACATCACTATATCGATATCAGTTAATAACTCGAATCGAATACCTGTGTGCTTTAACATAGCGTCCCATGTATATCCAGGTAACGTGTAATAGTATGCGGGATCTAAATTATAACTTCTCATACACGCGTCGCGAAAATTTTCGAATACATTGGCTAATAAAAGAACGTCGGTTTTTAAATACAAATCGCTATAGTCGCCCAACGTTTCGACGCGAAATCGCTCCCAGACTCTTATCGCGCGCGCGTAATCGCTCTCGGATATCGCGTCACCGGTTAGCGAACTATGGAAAGCCTCGCGCGGTGGTAGACGAGTCTCCAGTAATATATCGACGTCGTCGACGTACTCATAAGGAAACACACCTTTTCGCGCGAGAAGCTCGAAATCAGCGTCGTCAAGATCGGAAAATTCCGAACGCGCGATCTTCAGCTCGCTCTTGTCAAGATACGACGCCAATTTTTCGAGACTCGCGCTTAAAAACTTGAAAGAATCCACGAAGCGCAATTTCAGGCGTTTCCCGAACCATCCCTCGTTCGACGCATCCTCAACGTTCTTCGTGAAAGAGATATACATTTCCTTCGTTAGCGGCAATAACTCGATGCTGCCGGGAAAAGCGTTAGCCACATCTTTAATAATGAAATGCGCATCGTAACCCGATAAATTGTGAAAGAATATGGGAATTACGTACGCCGGACCTCTATACTGTCCGGTTAGATGACAGTGATAGCGCACACGAGCGTCTTCCGATTCGAACGGTTTCTCGCATACGCGACAGTGCGTCGCGCTCATGAATCTCTCCCATTCGTCTGGTGTAAGATCCGTCATAGGCGCATCGGTGCTGAGAATAGTCTTCGCGCGAAGCGCTAGATCGTACAATTCTTTAACAAACCACGATACGCAATTCTCGCCGCGATAGGCTTTGTAAGTCGAGCCAGCATCATCGAACGCGCATCGCGCGTAATATCCAGCGCTATAGACTTTGTGATGCTGAATGATAGAAGTTTTCGGCGTTCTTTTCTCCTCTTTCTTCTCCAGCACGCATTCGAGATCGGCGTATACCACGAATGGAAGTCTCTCCTTTCTACAATAATTGCGAAACTCTAACCATTTGTCATCTTCAGTAGGAAGAACTATAGCGCACTCGTTCATCCTTCCACAGTCCGCGCTGTGAGCCGATAATTTATCGCTCGTTCGAAAATAATGCATGCATCTGCGACATAAAACACATTTTTTAAATCGCGTATATTATCCACACTACGCGACAAATTTTTTAATTCGTACTCACCGATCGCATATATGCGCTTTATGTTGCCTATTGCTCAGTTGCGATCCGATGAGTCGAGACAAATTCTTAATCCATGCGAAATGCGCCGTATTATCTCGTTGCGTCGTATCGCTCAGATACAGCAGATTAACGTGTCTGTCCTTCTTATCACCGGTGAGACGCAGAGGAACGATACGGCAGCTACCTTTCCCGTCCTTCTTATCCCGAACGGTATACACATTAATGGATATGTCATTAATACGCTCGAATCTAGTAATTCCATTTAAACTCATGGGAAACTCAACGCCTCCAGATTCAGCACCGTCGAGTAGTGAGGATACCGCGAGCTTCTCTCCGTGTGTTTCTCAACCGGATATGAAGCGGCGACTATCGCCCACGCGAAACACGCGTTATCCGCAGATCGCACGTTAACCACCGCTTTCTTCAACGCGATCTCTCGCGGTATCTGGACGTGACAGCGTGCATAGGATTATATTTATTCACATTCACCGTTAAATTTAGAATTCGCGATAACGCCCATCCGCTATCGCGCTCTTGAAACTCCTCCAGCGAAGCTAAAGTAGCGTCGACCACACGCTTCCCATACCACTCTTGCAAATCGGAAAGAGGTAGAAGCGGATAATTCTTCGTAGCGATAGTCCTAATATCAATCTTGTCGCCTGAGACGAACTCACCGATAAACACGGTATTGACCTTAACACTGTTATGTTCATCTATAGCATTGCGTACTCTATCGAGCACGGTATCTCTAGCGTCCTCGAGAAATCGCGAAGGTTCGATATAATCGAAGTTGATAACCGCGCCGGTTAAAATGCGTCTAGAGAAAGCTGTCTCCATCTCAAACCATGAGAATCCTTCGCGCCTCTCTACGCCGCCTCCCACGCGTTCGAAACGTCGACGCAGATCGTCTCTCGCGCCCGTCAATCGAACGGTTCGAGCGATCAGAGAATTGATCGCTCCGGTGGATCTCCCCCGGCGATCGCCTCGAGACTCGTCCCGCAGAAACTCGAGACACTCGTCGCACCGTCTCGCCCACGCGCGATACGCGTTCACCGTTGAGACATCCCGCGCGCTATTAAGAAGATCGCGCTCCTCCATCGTTTTTCGATTCATTACTCGTCGTTTAACGAAAGCCAAGATCTTTTATTGATAAACCACGTCTCTTCCTCGTCGTAACCCTCGATATAGAACAAAGCTCTCGTCGCGCAGCCGTCGCACCAATTATTCGACACGTCGAAGACTTCGTCGATAAGATCGCAGGCGGGCACTCTCTCGCTATACACCGATTTTTTCATATGCGTCGATACGCTTCTCACGAAGCTCGATCTATGCGCGCATTCCACGCAATATCTCACATCCTCCTCGAAATAATTTCCGTTCTCGAATCGGCAACCGAATGTATAGAAGCAATGCACGACGTGATTCACCTCCCACGAAAATCTCGGAACTCCGTATCGCCGTTTTCAATTGCGATAAAGCAGATAGCCATCGGCTCCGACATTCGAGAAAGGTTCGTCGAATCGCGCCTCGCTCGCCTCTCGCACGAACTCTTCCGCGAAGCCGATCTTTTCTCTACAGTACAGACAGTCCTCTATATAACATTCGCTTAGTTCCTTCTTCAAACAATTCGGTATTTCCAAATTCTGTATATCCTCGATACTTCTAATTCGAATATTCACCACTTTTCCAGCTAATCTCGATAAAGCGCTCGGTGCGCGCTTCATCGCGCCGCGAATATTCTCGAACGTATTAATATCTTGAGATCGTCGCGGCATCCTTTTATAACGAAAAAAATGGCGATAACGCGCTCCGATTAACCGAGCTGGATATTCGCTCTCGGACGCGTCTCGTCACTGGAAGCGTGTCATCGCCAAGAAACGAAAAAAACTCGCCCCGAAACGCGATAAGCGCGCTCGTATCGTCGGAAAACGAAGAAAAACTCGCTCCGATACGCGATAAGCGCGCTCGTATCACCGCTAGCCATTCCTCTCTCCGTTTGACTGCCCTCCGATGATCCTCCGTCTCTCTCGACGCCGGATACCCGGCATCCGCTCGCGGATCGCGCGCTAGGAGCAACGCGCGTCCCTTAAGAATCGCGATAACGGATCACGCGCTAAAAGCAGCGCGAGAGATCGCCGTCGCCCCCTAAAAAACGAGTCGCGTCAAGGTCGAGTCGCGCCGGGAGAAACGCTTCGCGCGGGAGAATATAGAAGAGGGTTTAATAACTTAGCAGCGCTGTAAAACGGTCAGTCATCGTGGATACGCCGAGCGCGTCGATCGCTCTTCCTTGCAAGTGAAAGAAATTGTGTAGGCCGTCTCTAATTCACGGCTCCATGAGTACGAGAGAGAGGTACCCTTGGAGAACGAGAGACAGCGAATACTTTGTTAGCAATCGCGGGGGGAGTTCGGGCAGGGGAGAGCCGGTGTGGAGGATCAGGGGGGTACGTAGGGCGAGGAGGAAGCGTGGTCTCGATCGAGCAGAGCGCCATCTCTTAAGCACTCTCGGCGACACGCTTCCCCCTCTCCCTACGTACCCCCCTGATTCTCCGCCCCCCGGTTCCCCCGACCCGAACTCCCCCCCCGCATTTGCCTACGCTATCTCTTTTTCTCTTATCGGTACCTCTCTCTCGCACTCATGGAGCCGTGGATTAGGGACGGCCTAGATTACCTACTTATATCTTTAGACTATTTTTTATCATAATATATCTTAATTTCTTTCTCGTGACGGGCCTGACGACACCCAATACGTTACTGAGAAGCAACATTCGGTGGGATATATGTGTATACACTTTATTGCGTATGCGTGATTTATTCTTCTGTTCTTTGACTTCGGAACACTCGTGCCGGCTGCCAGCGTGCCACGTGATCTTACACGATCTCGCATAATAATTACAGTGTTTTTGCGAGTTTAGTGCTGCACGAAAAAAGAGGAAAGTGTTTCTTCCAGTGTGTTATATTAGCATATTAATATCTTGTAAGTAAAAATTAAGATATTTTAATTAAACCGAACGACGAATTATAGGTTAGACGAATTAAGTTATCTTAATATTCTGTATGAATTTTTAATAAAAATACGCCAAAAAATTGTTTGAAAAAAATAAACTAATAATAAATTAAAGTAAATTTTATTTTTGGAAATAAGATTATTAAAATAATAAATTCAATATTTAGGTCAATATTAGAGATATGTCTAAATATTTTTGTTCTCGGATTTTTTAGTGGAAGTTCTATAAAATCATATCTTATTTGTGTTAAGTTCTAGAATTGTCCTAGTCAATCATGAAACATTTCTACGTTATCAGTTATTTCAAAGGCAAACAGAGAAAATATTCTGTGTTGTAGAATGTTTTTTTGTTTGCCTTTGAAACTGCGTATAAGACTTATAGAAATGTTAAGGAAATTGGATACATGTGCACGCATGATATTATAAATTCAAAATTTGTGCTTCAAAATTGTTTAGCTAAAATAAATAGTGAACAATATGGCAAAAAATATTCTATGCTAAAGGATGATAAAATGAAACAAAAATTTCCCTTAACTTCTATTCAAAATCTTCTCGATTTTAATGATATATTAAAAGATGACCAAGAAGCTTTTATGCAAGTAGTAAGTAAATTCGTTTATCAATAAATTATATAAACATAGTTTTAATTTTAAACATTTTTTTAGGTGAATGAAATATTACAAATTGGTGGGAAAAATGAAAAAGACTTCGTTAGAAGAGCTTTAGCTGTAACATTTGATGATAATTTGGCCTGTATGTGTTCGTGGACGGGACAGAAAAATAATTTCAAGATAGGAGATACTCATATTATGCTAAGTATAAAAAGTAAATAAATTTATAATAAATATTGGTTGTGGTATCAGAATCTGTAATTGTTTTATATATTTCTCAATTTTTTACAATTAAGGAATGGAATATATTGAGAAAAGCCTATAGAACTTTGTGTTACATATATAACATAAAAGTTTTTCTTATTCCAGAAGCGTTTAAGGCAACATTTCCCCGAAGTACGGAAAAAGATTTAGAACAATTGGTGATGGAGTGGTTTCGTTTTGCAAACGTCCGTAAGCAAAAGAAAGAAAGTATGTTGAATCCAGACATTATCATTTCTCTTAACAGTTTCTCTATGTTAATTAATTACTTCAAATATTCTTATAAATGTATATTACATAAACTAAAATTGGATTATTATAAGTTTTTCACTAATTGAATTTTATATTTTCCAGGAAAAGAAAAGTGAGAAGAAATGTAATAATTATTAGATAAAAATATAGAATTAAAATATTTTGTTTTATATTATATTTTATATTATTATATTTGCAAAGAAGTGTGTTAGCGAAAGAGGTGGACGCGAGAGTGTGGAGCGCCGCGATATATGATCTCAATGAATAAGGATGACGTGGAACCGTCGGAAAGACGAGCGACTTGACAATATACAATTTAATGAAATTATATCTAATATTTCCGCAAGCAACGGAGGGATAATCTCGAACGAGGAGACCGCACTGTCGAACGATAAGACCGCACAGAGAATCGGTGGATCGCAGGCCGCGAAAGCGCACTGGATTCACTGTCGCGACGGAACTTAGCTGAGCAGCGCGAGAAGAACTACGTGTTCGCGTCGATTACTTTTTGTCAAGAGCCGGCCGCGCCTTGTGCGCGCCTCTTTTATAATCTTGAATCCTTCTAGAAGGATCCAGAACGTATGACTCACTTTCTTTTGTCTTAAGGGAGCGACAATTGATAGAAAAGATTCGCGGTAGTTTTTTGATTGACGGGGGCTGGCAGCCCCTGATTGGGCGCCACTGATGTCAGTTTAAAGCGCAGTGATAGGCTTGGAGTGTCGAAAGACTAGTAGCTCCCGATAAGCTAGAGCAAGAACGACTGCATCGAAAGCGGTCATCTCTTTCATTCCGAATTCTCAGAAATTATCGATCGGCCGAGCCGTATCTCCTATCGCTTTAAATTAAATCTCGTTTAAGGCGCCTTCGAACAAAGTGCAATGAGATAAATATAAGTTTGATTTCAGTGCAATGAGGCAAATATAAGTTTGATTTATAATATTTTATTGGATTTTATATATTTTGTTAATATTTTCTTATGTTTTTGAGTATTTTTTTAGTTTAATATATTTTTTATTTTCTTTTGTTTTTCAGTATTTTTTTAGGTATCGAAAAAGTACCTGATTTTATAATACATTTTTTGTATTTAATTATATGGAAATAAAAAAATATTTTCTTGTACTTTATGTGTGTATATATTTGTATTATTATTATTTATTAAACGAAAAAAGTAATATTTAGAAATACAAAAATACAATATATATTTAGACATTTTATTAATATTGAAAAATTTTTGAAAACGTTATATATAATATTTATCAAATAATAAAAATCAATTAAATTAATGTTAGAATTAATATTAATGTGACATTAATATTAAGTTATGTAGATGTTGATACAAATGTTATTTTATTATTGATTTTATTTTATGAGAAACATTATCAGAATGTTAAAACAACATTAATGCAATATTACTTGTAACGACATAGAAAATGTTATTTCAACATTACCGAAACCTCTAAATCGATGTCAAAGTTTGTTCATAATGATGTTGCATACAATGTTAAAAACTATATACCTGACAACATTACTATGTTAGTGAATATCATTATAATAACGTTGTAGTAATGACTTTTTGCTTACTGGGAGCTGGCTATTGTATATTGCGTTAAACATTTTCGACCATATTTATACAGAAGGAAATTTATTTTAGTTACAGATCATAAACCTTTGATGTGGTTTAAAAACGCACAAGACGCAAATATGCGAATACTCCGTTGGAGATTAAAATTGGCAGAATATGATTACGATGTTGTATATAAAGCAGGAAAAACAAACGTAAACGCAGACGCATTATCAAGAAATCCTGTAAATATCAAAGAAATAGATTGTAAAATTATAAAAAACAAGAAACTTTTAAACCCAGATAACCCTAAAGATGCACAATTAATTGCCGAACTATTAGAAAAATCCGATAGCAAAGAAGAAGAAGAAGATGATGACGATCTCCATTTATATCTTTCCGATATCGAAGAAAACGAAGAAATTATACCTGAATGCGATTTATTAAATAACAATAACGATACTCTTCCATTTACACCTACAGAATTAAACGAACCAGATTATTTATCAATTACCAAAAAAACTTTAATATATGATCCTCCTAAACAAAATAAAATTCGAACAAGAAGCCAAACTGCAAGACAAAATATTGAGCAAAATAGAATAACCGATGAATTGCATAGCGACGGAGGAGAGATTGAAGAGATTGAAGGAAGAAATGATCAGCCTGATAAAAATTCTGACAGTGAAAGGGAAGACGAAGAAGAAAATGAACAAGACATTATTAATAAAAATTTAAAATCGAGAAAAACGAAACCCGCATTTATTGAAAATAGAGTAATTCATGGTAACGTCATAGACTCTCGGGAATTATTATTTTTACGAAAAGATAACATGGTATATTTTGTCGACACCCACCTTTAGATTTAGGCTCACAAAAACTTTTCGGACGAAAAGAGCTTCCAAACCTAAAATCTCTTGTTCTAGAAAAGATCAAGGCCATAAAACATAAAAGCCATTATCATGTGGCTTTACCTATCAGCGAAGAACAACGAGAAGGCCCTACGGCTACTCTTAATCAAATTGTTAAAATCTTAACAGACTTGCGAAATATAACCAAAGATTTAAAATTAGGAACATTTAGTATTGCAAAAACCGAATTTATTAATAACGTTCCATGGAATGATGTCAAATCACATATACAATCAATATTCACCGACGCTCCTACTAAAGTTATTATTTGCCACGGACTAATTAAATATCCACCGAAAGATTTACGTTCCGTTATAATTAGTGAAATGCATTGCTTACCAACGGGAGGACATCGGGGAGTCACAAAAAGTTACAACCGAATAAAACATAATTATTACTGGGAAAACTTGAAAGCAGATGTTCAACGGTATATACAGCAATGTTTACAATGTCAATTGAAAAAACTTGTCTGAGTAAAAACAAAACAACCAATGATAATCACAGACACACCAGGATCTTCTTTCGATAAAGTAGCCATGGATATTGTAGGCCCTTTACCTAAAATTGAAAGGGGAAACGAATATATTCTAACATTACAAGATCAACTAACTAAATTTTGCATGGAAATACCATTACCGAATCAAACTTCCGAAACCATCGCAGAAGCTTTTGTAGATCGATTTATTTGCGTACTTGGAGCACCAAAAGCAATATTAACGGATCAAGGCAGAAATTTCCATAGCGATCTAATAAAGAAAATTGCAAAATTATTTAAAATTCGTAAATTTCGCACAACAGCTTTCCATCCTCAATCAAACGGATCATTAGAAAGATAACATCACGCATTAGGCGAATATTTAAAACAATACGCGAATGAATAAAAAAAATGGGGTAGATGGATTAGCCTTGCCATGTTTAATTATAATACGAGCGTACAAGAAGCAACAAAGCATATTCCATATGAGCTGGTTTTTGGAAAGATAGCACGTGTTCCATCGAACGAACTTCTACCTCCTAGGGATAAATTAGCAAATTATGATGAATATTTAATAAATCTTGTCACTCAACTTCACGCAATTCAGGGAAATGCACGCGATAACGTTATTCAAGCAAAAAATTATCACGATAGAAAAATCAACCCACAAACCTTTAAACCGGGAAATCAAGTATTTTTATTAAAAGGTCCAAAACCAGGTAAATTCGGAGATCAATATACTGGGCCTCACGAAGTTCTAGAAATTTTTAATAAAAATAACGTCAAAATTAGAATAAAGAAAAATAGCCGAATTGTACATCCTAATCGCTTACGAATTTCATACAGGGTGTCCCAGAATTCGCGCATACGGAATGCACAGCGTGATTGTTCGCGGCAAAAAAAACAACTTTTTTCTCTGGCAAAATTACGTCTGAACAATACTTTTTAAATGAGAGTAATTTTAAGTTAACGAATGAGCGCTCTAGGTTACACATGAATCAGGGACAACGCGCGAACAGCGTGCGTGGCGCGTGAGCGTGTTGTACGCTATTTTATTATTTCGCTAAAGATTTTATAAAAATTATACATGATATCTAAATATCGCTATTTTGAATCAAGAGACATGGTAGTGTCTCGCGCCAGATCACGCGTAGCAATAGCGAGGCACTCCGGGTATCTATACGCGAATCGGCTATTGAGTTAGATTATAGGAGCTTTTAGATTATTGGGCCTCAATAACGGCTGAACCGATCGTATTTTTTATAAGCTTAATCGATAGCTTGGGTTTAAATTATATAATAAAAGTATCTTTATTTTTTGTCTACATGTATCGTGAACGGAGGTATATGAATGCAAAAGTCTCAATGTGAAAATTTTCATGTAAGAAACGTCCACGTCATCATCAACGCATCATTTACGCAAGTCCCCAATGCACATGTAAAACTGCAAAATTCTTCGTGATACTTGCGGATAGTTGGATCAGGTATAAAATACACACACACATATCTGATAGTAAACATATATAGAATAGAATATAAACATCCTGTCATAAATGTATAGAATATTTTCTTATCTGATTTATAGAGACAAATAAAATATTGCAAAAGTAATTCATGCTATGTGTAAAAACAAAACATAACATTGCATTACATATAAAAATATTCTATATTTATGATAAGAAAGATGTATGTATTTTATAATATGTTTATTATAAGATATGTGTGTGTTTGTATTCTATACCTGATTCAACTATCCAAGTATCACGAAGAATTATGCAGCTTCACCTTTTTATAAATGGAAGAGTGCTACGCTATATAATGTTGCACTCTGGAAAATTTAACTTACACTTGTCAAAAGCCACTATGGATAACTGCGAGCAGTTATCGATATAGAAATATAGACATACACATCAGTTAATATAGACATACACATCAAGAATACATATTTGAGTGCATTTGTCAAAGGAGTGTCATATAGTTTGTCATATAGTTATTTGTCATGCATCATAGACAGTTACAGATAAGTATAAATAACATTGGTGAAACGCAGTCTGTAAGATTAAATTTCTATTTATTTTTTAAAATAATTTAAAAATATACATTTATTTTTTAGTGGAACTAGAATAATTTTTCAAGCTGTTGATAAGATTTTGACAAAGCCTGTAGCAACATGTTTATTGCAAACCAACATATTGCAATTCTTGTTTCAATGCTAATGCATCGCTTGAAATAGATGAAGCATGTATCGTTAATGAATATAATAGATCTGTTACATAGTATTTTTCCATCTGTCAGAATGCTATTTGGTATATATATTTGGCAAATAAAATTTAGTATTAAAACTGACATTATCGATAATTTTGTTGTGTTTAGCATCGAGACAAAGATTGGTTACAATATGTTGGTTTGCAATAGACATGTTGCCGCAGGCTTTGTCAAAATCTTATCAATAGCTTGAAAAATTTTTCTAGTTCCTTTTCTAGTTTCATTAAAAATTAATGTATTTATAAATTTATTATAAAAATTTATAAATTATTTAAAAAAATAAATAGAAATGAAAATAAAATATAAATAGAAATGTATAAGATTTATACACATTAATCTTACAGACTATGTTTTATTAATGTTACTTATATCTGTAGCTGCATATGATGCATGACAAATAACTATATAATGACAATCATTTGACAAATATATTTGAATACAGTGTATTCCTTTTTACATCTTTTGCTTTTGATATATTGATTAGTCAGATAATTTATAGCATAGCACAAACATATAGTAATATATTTTCATTTTGTAATAAATTTTTTTTAAAAGAACTAACATTTATCACTTTTATAAAAGTACTTGATTTGTTTAATCTGTCTCGTAGATATGTAGCATACACATCATTTTTACACTAATCGCTTGTGCTATGTATATCTGACTAGCCTGTCTCGTAGATATGTAGAATACATACATCATAACTTATATTATAATTTATATATTATAACTCATATTATAACTTTATATATAATTAGCAAGGTTTATTCTAATCTTAAATATTTTATAATAAAAAAAAGAAACGTTACATCTATCATTTTCATATCAATAAAATTAAGATCTTAAATATTAAAAAAAGAACATAACATCTATCACTTTTTAATTTATATTTAAGTTACAATATAAGTTATTATAATATAAGTTATAATATAATATAAATTATATAAGTTATGATGTATGTATTCTATATATGTACGAGACAGATTAGTTAGGTAATTTATAGTATAGCACAAGCGTATGTATATATTATATGTATCAATCAAAGAAATGAAAGCGTTATAATTCAGAAATGTAATAGATATATTCATTTAATCTGATTGCACGTAAACAGAAATAAGATAATATATAACACATAGTAAAAAAAAATGATACAACTGCTAAAAAATTACCTTTTTTTAAAAAAAGTGAAAAAAAGGCGCCAAGTGCACGCGCACAAGCGCCTTTCGCTATAAAAAAAACTTATATAAAATAGTGTTATTTTAATACAAAAACACTGTCATATTTAAACTAAAAAACTGTTTTACAAAATAGTTGTTTTAATTTTCTACAAAAATAGTGATATAAAAATATTGCGCCAATTAATAAAAATTTATATTACAAAATTTATTTATTATTATTTCTAATATTAAAAATTGCAATGTGATCAAAATAGTGGAATATATTTAAGTGAAAAAAATTTTTAATTGAAAAAATTAATTTAAGTATAGAATATAACTTTTTAATTAGAGAAAAACTTGGCGTTGCTAAATTCAAAATATAAATAACACATTAATTAGATTAGCATATATTCAATTTAGCAGCGCCAAGTTTTTCTCTAATTAAAAAGTTATTTTATACTTAAATTAATTTTTTTATTTAATTAAAAAATTTTTTCACTGAAATATATTCCACTATTTCAGTGCTGGGATTTACTTGCAGCTTTCGGCCGGATTTCTTGACTCATGCCTACTGCTCCCCTCTTACTGCTCGGGTCTTAGCAACGCAGTGCCGGACGCTCATAACTAAGGAGCGCGTCATTTAGTCTTAGGAACGTGCGTATCACAAATGTAATAGCGCAATATTCTAGTAGCAAAAGTTGTCATTAAAATTTGATATTTTACTTTGTATTAATAATAAAAATAATTATTATTCTATTATTAATACAAAATAAAATATTAAATAGAAAATTTTAGTGAGAACTTTTGCTACTAGATTATTGCGCTATTACATTGATACGCACGTTTCTGAGACTAAGTGACGCGCTCCTTAGTTACGAGTGTCCGGCGCTGCGTTGCTAATGTAAGACCCGAACAGTAAGAGGAGAGCAGTAGGCGTGAATCAAGAAATCCGGCCAAAAGTTGCAAGTAAATCCCAGCACTGATTTAAAGCTTTCTTATTTTTCTACCCGTTTTCGTATTTAGCTCCTAGTTTCAAAATCCACCTTAGAAATAATTTAGAATCATATTTCAAATTATGAAATAATATTGGTACAAAATTTGGTAATTTTAGTTTTAAGTTGCAGCTGTCATGAGCTGCCCCGCGATAATGCCCTGTATAGTGATCGTGATCTCTTACTTTTATTAATTTTTCATTAAATTCACCATTACAAATATGGCATTTTTTAGCTTTTCTGAAATTGTCAATATCCTCTTTTGTCATTGCTATTGGTTTTTTTTTACTTTTCTAAGTTCATAATATCTTCTTGCATATTTAATGATAAGGTTGTTAAATTCATTCATTAATTGTTCAACACTCCCATTATTTATTAATTGCGTTTCGTCTATTGTATCAGAAACTATTCGGCTTATGTTCATGAATGACATTTTTCATAATTGACTTTTGTAATGTTGCTTCAAAATCAGAACTAATTAGTATATAGATGATATTGCTTTGCACCAATGGAAAAATATTGTCTATTTAATTTAGTGGGCATTTTTATTTTTTGTTTTTCATATATACACAGAGCAACATGATCATTATACTTTTCTTCTTTCTCAAACGAATCATTACATTCTTCACATATGTATCGCTTTCTGCATTGTTTTGTTATTTGTCCTTTTAATAAAGCACTCGTATTTTTAATTCCAACTACGTGCTTTTTGTATATTAAAAGATGTATACATTTTCTATCTTTATAATTATCACTTACAATAGCTTGACCAATAGTAAACTTACCATTATTCTCCTCTACTCGATAAACATTTATAGCTATATTTAAAAAATCTTCATATTTTTTCGTATTTTCTTTTATAATTTGTACAGGATAATTCATATTTAACATTTCATACCTCGATATATCATATTCAAAAGGTCTGTATACATGATCATCAGCAGGATTAAGTATACTCTCTAATGCATACTCAAAGCATCTAAGATTTTCTTGATTCTCGCATTTAAATTTATTAGTTTTTCTATTATCAACATTAACGCAGCATTTTTTTGCTATAATATAATTGGGTAATTTAACATAAGTTCCACCTCGAAGAGGGGTGTATTTATCGGACTGTAAATCAAGTTGAATAACTCTATCAAACACAAACTTGGTGTTTTTTGCATTAAAGCTAGCAAATTTATTTAAAATGATATTATGTATAATTTCTATTATATCAGATATTATATCCTCAGATAAAATATGCTCAACATTACTATGAAAATAATGTGTATGTAAGTCAATTACATTACCACATAAATCCAATACATGATATTGCACCATTGCAACTAATTTTACTGTTA
>CAJQTV010001404.1:0-11644 GCA_907163055.1 Formica aquilonia x Formica polyctena | reverse complement strand
TAAGCGAGATTTGCCTAAAATTTTCATAACACATCAAGGAAATTGAGGAACAACGCTTCTCGGCACACAGAGCTGAGATCGCTATGTACGCAAGTTTCCTTCGTTCGGAACGACTTAGTTACGTACCTGTAAGTGAGATTTGCCGAAAATTTTCATAACACATCAAGGAAATTGAGGAACAACGCTTCTCGGCTCACAGAGATAAGATCGCTATGTACGCAAGTTTCCTTCGTTCGGAACGACTTAGTTACGTGCCTGTAAGTGAGATATGCCGAAAATTTTCATAACACATCAAGGAAATTGAGGAACAACGCTTCTCGGCACACAGAGCTAAGATCGCTATGTACGCAAGTTTCCTTCGTTCGGAACGACTTAGTTACGTGCCTGTAAGTGAGATATAGCGAAAGTTTTCATAACACATCAAGGAAATTGAGGAACAACGCTTCTCGGCACACAGAGCTAAGATCGCTATGTACGCAAGTTTCCTTCGTTCGGAACGACTTAGTTACGTGCCTGTAAGTGAGATTTGCCGAAAATTTTCATAACACATCAAGGAAATTGAGGAACAACGCTTCTCGGCACACAGAGATAAGATCGCTATGTACGCAAGTTTCCTTCGTTCGGAACGACTTAGTTACGTGCCTGTAAGTGAGATTTGCCGAAAATTTTCATAACACATCAAGGAAATTGAGTAACAACGCTTCTCGGCTTACACAGAGCTAAGATCGCTATGTACGCAAGTTTCCTTCGTTCGGAACGACTTAGTTACGTGATTGTAAGAGAGATTTGCCGAAAATTTTCATAACACATCAAGGAAATTGAGGAACAACGCTTCTCGGCACACAGAGTTAAGATCGCTATGTACGCAAGTTTCCTTCGTTCGGAACGACTTAGTTACGTGCCTGTAAGTTAGATATGCCGAAAGTTTTCATAACACATCAAGGAAATGAAGGAACAACGCTTCTCGGCACACAGAGTTATTATCGCTATGTACGCAAGTTTCCTTCTTTCGGAACGACTTAGTTACGTGCTGTAAGTGAGATTTGCAGAAAATTTTCATAACACATCAAGGAAATTGAGGAACAACGCTTCTCGGCTCACAGAGCTAAGATCGCTATGTACGCAAGTTTCCTTCGTTCGGAACGACTTAGTTACGTACCTGTAAGTGAGATATACCGAAAGTTTTCATAACACATCAAGAAAATTGAGGAACAACGCTTCTCGGCTCACAGAGCTAAGATCGCTATGTACGCAAGTTTCCTTCGTTCGGAACGACTTAGTTACGTGCCTGTAAGCGAGATTTGCCGAAAATTTTCATAACACATCAAGGAAATTGAGGAACAACGCTTCTCGGCACACAGAGCTAAGATCGCTATGTACGCAAGTTTCCTTCGTTCGGAACGACTTAGTTACGTTCCTGTAAGTGAGATATACCGAAAGTTTTCATAACACATCAAGGAAATGAGGAACAACGCTTCTCGGCACACAGAGCTAAGATCGCTATGTACGCAAGTTTCCTTCGTTCGGAACGACTTAGTTACGTGCCTGTAAGCGAGATTTGCCGAAAGTTTTCATAACACATCAAGGAAATTGAGGAACAACGCTTCTCGGCTCACAGAGCTAAGATCGCTATGTACGCAAATTTCCTTCGTTCGGAACGACTTAGTTACGTACATGTAAGTGAGATACTGCCGAAAATTTTCATAACACATCAAGGAAATTGAGGAACAACGCTTCTCGGCTCACAGAGCTAAGATCGCTATGTACGCAAGTTTCCTTCGTTCGGAACGACTTAGTTACGTGCCTGTAAGTGAGATTTGCCGAAAATTTTCATAACACATCAAGGAAATTGAGGAACAACGCTTCTAGGCGCACAGAGCTAAGATCGCTATGTACGCAAGTTTCCTTCGTTCGGAACGACTTAGTTACGTGCCTGTAAGTGAGATTTGCCGAAAATTTTCATAACACATCAAGGCAATTGAGGAACAACGCTTCTCGGCTCACAAAGAGCTAAGATCGCTATGTACGCAAGTTTCCTTCGTTCGGAACGACTTAGTTACGTGCCTATAAGCAAGATTTGCCGAAAAGTTTTTCATAACACATCAAGAAAATTGAGGAACAACGCTTCTCGGCTTACAAAGCTAAGATGGAAGTATACGCAAGTTTCCTTCGTTCGGAACGACTTAGTTGCGTGCCTGTAAGCGAAATTTGCCGAAAATTTTCATAACACATCAAAGAAATTGAGGAACAACGCTTCTCGGCACACAGAGATAAGATCGCTATGTACGCAAGTTTCCTTCGTTTGAAACGACTTAGTTACGTACCTGTAAGTGAGATATACCGAAAGTTTTCATAACACATCAAGGAAATTGAGGAACAACGCTTCTCGGCACACAGAGCTAAGATCGCTATGTACGCAAGTTTCCTTCGTTCGGAACGACTTAGTTACGTGCCTGTAAGCGAGATTTGCCGAAAATTTTCATAACACATCAAGGAAATTGAGGAACAACGCTTCTCGGCACACAGAGCTAAGATCGCTATGTACGCAAGTTTCCTTCGTTCGGAACGACTTAGTTACGTGCCTGTAAGTGAGATTTGCCGAAAGTTTTCATAACACATCAAGGAAATTGAGGAACAACGCTTCTCGGCTCACAGAGCTAAGATCGCTATGTACGCAAGTTTCCTTCGTTCGGAACGACTTAGTTACGTGCCTGTAAGTGAGATTTGCCGAAAATTTTCATAACACATCAAGGAAATTGAGGAACAACGCTTCTCGGCACACAGAGCTGAGATCGCTATGTACGCAAGTTTCCTTTGTTCGGAACATTAAGTTACGTACCTGAAAGTCCTGGTTTAATGATACCGACAGGAACAGTCAATGAAATTTACACAGAAAGAAATGTCTTTTCGAGCGGCACAGAACAGTCTTCACAATTATTCGAGCGATGATATCACGCTTTATTCTTAGAATTACACTAATTCTTATTATTCTAGGATCATAAGCAATAGGTTTATCGTTTGTAATTGAGAAAAACCGAGGAATCCGCCGAGGAATTCGAGAGAGGTGGCAAAAGAATATTACGTCGTTTGACGACGTACCGCGTGCTTCACACGATAACTGCGTACAGATTCTGGTTTTTGAGATAGGGAAACCTTGTTCTCCCTCGCGAATAATTGAGTACGTTCGATGCCACTGATTTGATTCTGAGATGACGAATTACTTGAGAGACGAACCGAGAGATTTATCACTTAACCAGAACCGCGAGACGAATCCGAATTCAGAGAGCTTTATAACTGTCCTAAAGGCAACGTGCGTCACGATAGACCGGTACTCACAGAATGATCGAGGATTTCCGGAAGGGTCGATATCGACGCAGGAGCGCGGATAAGGTCCTGAGAGCGTGCTTATGATTGGGTGATAACATTGCGCGAGACTAGTTAGATTGATAGGACAGGCTGCGGGATTGGGTCACGGCCGCGTACAAGAGGAAAAAGGAAGAGAGAGAGAGAATGCTAGAGAGAAGGACTAGAGTAAGTGAGATGCCGGTACAAAGATTGAGAAAAGGGAGCGATATTTCCTGAACATTCCGCCCGCCTTCTACAACAGCGTTGAAGAATTATTATCTTGATGATGGTGAGGCCGGATCTGTTGTTGATTGCTTTGTGAGTGAGGATTGATCTGGTGCCACCGGAAATACTGCCAACTTGGTAATAGGCCGCTTGAGTTCCGTAGTCGCCGTCTTGAGGGTGACCGCTCTAGAGAGTCCGTCCGTACCAAGATGAAACACTTGATTTGTTTGAGGGATGATGCTACTTCGATACTGAGAAGTGCCGTTGTAGGATAAGCTGCCAAGGAGATAGCCTTGTTATGGGCACCGATGAAAGAGATGGCTCCGGAATCGTAGTTGGAGCGAGAACTGCCTCGATTTGTAC
The DNA here is from genome assembly GCA_907163055.1 of Formica aquilonia x Formica polyctena. Taxonomy (NCBI): domain Eukaryota; kingdom Metazoa; phylum Arthropoda; class Insecta; order Hymenoptera; family Formicidae; genus Formica; species Formica aquilonia x Formica polyctena. Next base: position 7,711 of record CAJQTV010001404.1, on the reverse strand, counting down.
CAGAAGAGTTGTAAGTTCCTCTGGTCAAGACCAGAAGAGTTGTAAGTTCTTCATAGGTCAAGACATTCTTGCCGATATTCCGTTTCAGGTGATACTTGACGGATTTTTGCATTCCATTTACCGCCGAACTGAAGAGTGGTCGAAAAATTGAAGAATCAAGTGTTGCCGTCATTGATCCGCAACTGAGATGGTTCCGAAAATTCCTTGAATCCTGATGTGAATAGCCGCCTAAGAGAGGTATCAGCCCCGAGAAAGTTGGTTCCACAGTCGCTGAAGAGGATTTGGTAGATACCTAGCCGTCCCGTCAACCGCCGATAAGCTGCGATGAATCCTTTCGTTGAGTAGTCTGTCACTGCCTCCAGATGAACCGCTGAAGTTGAGAAGCAAACAAAGATGGCTAACCAGCCTTTGTGTCACTTAGCCCCTCGTCCTCGCCAAGTTTTGAGAGTGAGAGGGCCGGCGTAATCAACCCCTGTGTTGAGGAAAGGACGAGATGGCGAAATGCGAGATGATGGCAGTTGACCCATGAGTTGCTGTGCCCTTACGCCACGTTGTCGAGCACACCGAACGCAGCGGAGAATGTGAGATCTTACTGGGGCTCGGCCACCGACGATCCAGTAAGCCTGGCGAAGATATGTCAAGGTTACCTGAGTTCCGCCGTGAAGAGTCCTTAGATGATCGTCCGATATAATGAGTTGAGACAGATATAAATCCCGTGGCAAGATGGCTGGGTGCTTGCACTCGGGATTTAATTGAGGATGGTTGAGTCGACATCCAACTCTGAGGAGGTCAAAATGATCGACAAGGCCGTGAGCTTGGAGAGAGAATGAGACCTTGACAAGTGTGCTCCGCTTGAAATGACTGTCAGATCCGATAAGAGATATGCCGCTTGAACTGATCGAATCCCATATAGCCGTGCGATTCCCAGGTCTACAGATGTGAGGGGGTGGCCAGAAAAGACTGTGGTTATTTTTTGAGTATAGTGCAACACCGTTGGCAAAGTGCAGTGATCTGAAAAAAGCCAAATGAGTGAAGAGAGTCGATAGAGAGGCCGCCAGAGATAGTGTTGCTTCGCCATTGAGGACTTGAGAAGAAGACCTGGCCGTTTTTTCGAGAGTCGCCGCCGAATCTGGTTGAGATGCCATGCTTGGCCAATGTTGAGGAGGCTGTGCTAACCATGAGGGACCATTCCACCAAAGATGATGCCGAGAGAGTTGAGCGGAAGAGAGGCCGCGAGAAGCACAGTCGCTGGGTTCTCCTTACCGGGAATAAACCGCCAATGTCCTTGAGGTACGCGTTCTTGAATTGCCGCCACTCGATTACGAACGAAGTCTTTCCAACGAGAGGGATAACTGTTTATCCAGGTGAGCGATACCGAAGAGCCCGTCCACAAGTAGATTGGTATCTCCGCGAGTTCTAGTGTTTGTTGAATATAGTTGATGAGACGAGAGAGTAAGTCGCCGCCGTAAGTTCCAGCCGAGGAATTGTGAGCCATTTGAGAGCGGCGACCTTGGCTTTGGCGGACCCTAGAGTGATGATTGGCTCATTGTGAGAGATGATCTTGGTAGAAGAGATGAACCGATCCTGAACGCCAATTGAGCCTGGTGATTTTTGTCATGGAGGTTTATGAAGATGGGCAACTTTGTTGAAATGGCGTCGAGAGAAAGTGTCGTGCGTAGGTCCGTATGATTACTCTGCCATGTTGTAAAGGAAAAGCCGCCCGCCTTGCAGTGATCCACCAACTGGGGAGCTGAGGTGGTAGAGAATGAGGGACCTATTTTTGTATCCTGAACTTCGTGAGGAGATCGTGAAGTTCGTGATCCACTGCGACCTGATGAGAACGGTGAATTGAGGTAGTTAGTGTCGAGGTTGGGCCGAGAACAATCCATCCAAAAGATAGTGCGTTGAGCGATGGGCTCCTCCTCAGACTTTTTGATGATGTCGGGCTGGATGAACAGCCCGTAGGAGTCAGCACCGAGGATCAAGTCTATAGGTCCGGGGGTGAGGAAATCTGGATCCGCCAGCTGGAGCCCGTGAAAATGAGGTCAACTACATTCTGCTGTCGCTATGGACGGGAGTGATGTTGTTAGATTCTTGAGGATGTAGGCAGTGACGTTGATGGATTGCGAAGAGTAAACTGAGTGAAGGATGAGCGAAACGACACCCCGAGTTCGCTCCGACTGAGATCCTCCAATACCGATGTTGGGGATATAAGCGTGCCGTCGAGGTATCTGGAGAGTTGAGATGAGTTGCCCGGAAGCAAAGGTGAGTTCAGACCCGGGATCGATGAGCATCCTTGCCGAGTGAGGAGAGCCGCAAGGTGATCTGATGATAGCGCAACAAGTAGCGAGTAAAAATTGCCGATCGAGTGAGAATTACCGAGTGAGATTGAGAAAGGACCGAATGCGAGAGTCACTCTGAAGCCGATGTGCTGGTGCTCTTGGATGGTGAGGCCGGCGCCTTACGTCTGCGTAGCCGCCGTCGGAAGGATCGCCCTGCCTTATGTCGTTGACGAAAGGGGGGGGGGGGGGGGTTAGCCATCCATGTGGATCATGGTATGATGCTTGTTTTTGTGCTGGAGAGGAGCTCGAGGTTCCGAACTCCATACTCTCCATGGCTGGGGCGCGCCCAGTGAGAAATGTGCGAATGTCCTTGTATGAAGGGGGGTCCGTGGTGGAGCCAAGCTTGACTTCCCAGGCCTCTCGAGTGCTTGGGTCGAGTCGCTGGACGATGAGGTGGACCAAGAGATGGTCCCAGTGTTGAACAGGAGCTCCGAGAGACTCCAAGGCATTGAGCGCTTCCGTTGTCGTGTTGAGAAGAGTGTTGAGCTCCTTGGCCGTCCGTTGTGAGATGGTCTTGGTGCGGAATAGTCGATCCACCTGAGCCGAAATGAGAAGTCGCTTATTTTCATACCGATTAACGAGAAGGTCCCAGGCTGACGCAAACGCGTCCTCAGAAACCGGCAAATTGGAGATTAGCTGAGCGGCTTCGCCCAAGAGACTAGTCCGGAGGTAGTGCATTTTCTCCACGTTTGATATCTCCGCATTTCGTCCAACCAAGGAGGAGAAGAGATCATGAAAGGGCCTCCACGCTGAGAAGTCACCGGAGAATTGTGGAAGAGTGATCTCCGGAAGATGACGTCGCGCTGATGTCTGACCGCCAACTGAGAGGTTGGCTAGCTGTGAGCCCGACAGAGGGTGAGTCCGTTCCTTCTCTTCAATCTGCATGAGTAACGCGGACTTTGGCGTCGGCATAATATAGAAGACATTGATCGTATACCCTTTTCTTGAAATAATCGTGATCCAGGAGGAGCTCCGCCTTGGATTCCGCCATCCTTTCGTGAGTGGCTTCAAACTTTTGCCAGTTGTTATCGATGAGGTCGAGTTTCACCTTGAGCATTTGGAGTTGAAGAGTGAGGATGGTCGGTTCCTTGCACTCGAGAGCCACCGACTTGATGTAAGTGTGCCGATTCCTTTGAAGAGAGATTTTCGCTTCGAGGTTGGACTTGATGATGGCTGAAATTGCCGTTACCGCTGAGGATACCACTCGAAGTGACTCACAAGAGAGAAAGAGAAGTTCCGACAGACAATGAGAATATCCGAAAATGCGAGAGAGGTCCGTATACCGCGCGCGAGCTCACAATGTCCGAGTGAGAGAGAAGGCGCTAACAATTATAGAGACCGGTGACCGGTCGTCGTATATTCACAAGTTGGCCGAAGACCGTCAAGGGAGTGATAGAGAACGCTGTATACGTAGCGAGAATCCGTTGCCGAGCGCCCGAATCCGTCCGGGCGTCGCCGAACACGCACGAATAACCGAGCGCGACGGATGTCAGAGAGAGAGAGTGAGAGCGCACTACGGCGGCGACGATCGCTTGCCGAGAGCCCAAATCCGTCCGGGCGTCGCCGGACACGCACGAGTAATCGAGCGCGACGGATGTCACAGAGAGAGAGTGAGAGCGCACTACGGGCGGCGACGATCGCTTGCCAAGCGCCCGAATCCGTCCGGGCGTCGCCGGACACGCACGAGTAACCGAGCGCGACGGATGTCACAGAGAGAGAGTGAGAGCGCACTACGGGCGGCGACGATCGCTTGCCGAGCGCCCGAGTCCGTCCGAGCGTCGCCGAACTCGCACGAAGAGGATCGTTCTCGAACTTTTGCCGGTAGCACGTGGAGGCACACACGATTTTCCAAATCCGCACACAGAGTTCACCTTGAGATGTTCGTTTCCGCATCCACCGATCCGGCTCGAAAGACCAAAAAATGTTAAATAAAGAACCCGAGAAATGTCTGGTTTCGGGGGTGTCGGATAGAACAGTCAATGATTTACACACAAAGAAAAATGAGCCGCACTTCACAATTATTCGAGCGATGATATCACGCTTTATTCTTAGAATTACACTAATTCTTATAATTCTAGGATCATAAGCAATAGGTTTATCGTTTGTAATTGAGAAAAACCGAGGAATCCGCCGAGGAATTCGAGAGAGGTGGCAAGAGAATATTACGTCGTTTGACGACGTACCGCGTGCTTCACACGATAACTGCGTACAGATTCTGGTTCTTGAGATAGGGAAACCTTGTTCTCCCTCGCGAATAATTGAGTACGTTCGATGCCGCTGATTTGATTCTGAGATGACGAATTACTTGAGAGACGAACCGAGAGATTTATCACTTAACCAGAACCGCGAGACGAATCCGAATTCAGAGAGCTTTATAACTGTCCTAAAGGCAACGTGCGTCACGATAGACCGGTACTCACAGAATGATCGAGGATTTCCGGAAGGGTCGATATTGACGCAGGAACGCGGATAAGGTCTGTCCTGAGAGCGTGCTTATGATTGGGTGATAACATTGCGCGTACGCAAGTTTCCTTCGTTCGGAACGACTTAGTTACGTGCCTGTAAGTGAGATTTCCCGAAAAATTTCATAACACATCAAGGAAATTGAGGAACAACGCTTCTCGGCTCACAGAGCTAAGATCGCTATGTACGCAAGTTTCCTTCGTTCGGAACGACTTAGTTACGTGCCTGTAAGTGAGATTTCCCGAAAATTTTCATAACACATCAAGGAAATTGAGGAACAACGCTTCTCGGCTCACAGAGCTAAGATCGCTATGTACGCAAGTTTCCTTCGTTCGGAACGACTTAGTTACGTGCCTGTAAGTGAAATTTGCCGAAAATTTTCATAACACATCAAAGAAATTGAGGAACAACGCTTCTCGGCTCACAGAGATAAGATCGCTATGTACGCAAGTTTCCTTCGTTCGGAACGACTTAGTTACGTGCCTGTAAGTGAGATTTGCCGAAAATTTTCATAACACATCAAGGAAATTGAGGAACAACGCTTCTCGGCTCACAGAGATGAGATCGCTATGTACGCAAGTTTCCTTCGTTCGGAACGACTTAGTTACGTGCCTGTAAGTGAGATTTCCCGAAAATTTTCATAACACATCAAGGAAATTGAGGAACAACGCTTCTCGGCTCACAGAGCTAAGATCGCTATGTACGCAAGTTTCCTTCGTTCGGAACGACTTAGTTACGTGCCTGTAAGTGACATTCGCCGAAAATTTTCATAACACATCAAGGAAATTGAGGAACAACGCTTCTCGGCTCACAGAGCTAAGATCGCTATGTACGCAAGTTTCCTTCGTTCGGAACGACTTAGTTACGTGCCTGTAAGTGAGATTTGCCGAAAATTTTCATAACACATCAAGGAAATTGAGGAACAACGCTTCTCGGCTCACAGAGCTAAGATCGCTATGTACGCAAGTTTCCTTCGTTCGGAACGACTTAGTTACGTGCCTGTAAGTGAGATTTGCCGAAAATTTTCATAACACATCAAGGAAATTGAGGAACAACGCTTCTCGGCTCACAGAGCTAAGATCGCTATGTACGCAAGTTTCCTTCGTTCGGAACGACTTAGTTACGTGCCTGTAAGTGAGATTTGCCGAAAATTTTCATAACACATCAAGGAAATTGAGGAACAACGCTTCTCGGCTCACAGAGCTAAGATCGCTATGTACGCAAGTTTCCTTCGTTCGGAACGACTTAGTTACGTGCCTGTAAGTGAGATTTGCCGAAAATTTTCATAACACATCAAGAAATTGAGGAACAACGCTTCTCGGCTCACAGAGCTAAGATCGCTATGTACGCAAGTTTCCTTCGTTCGGAACGACTTAGTTACGTGCCTGTAAGTGAGATTTGCCGAAAATTTTCATAACACATCAAGGAAATTGAGGAACAACGCTTCTCGGCTCACAGAGCTAAGATCGCTATGTACGCAAGTTTCCTTCGTTCGGAACGACTTAGTTACGTGCCTGTAAGTGAGATTTGCCGAAAATTTTCATAACACATCAAGGAAATTGAGGAACAACGCTTCTCGGCTCACAGAGCTAAGATCGCTATGTACGCAAGTTTCCTTCGTTCGGAACGACTTAGTTACGTGCCTGTAAGTGAGATTTGCCGAAAATTTTCATAACACATCAAGGAAATTGAGGAACAACGCTTCTCGGCTCACAGAGCTAAGATCGCTATGTACGCAAGTTTCCTTCGTTCGGAACGACTTAGTTACGTGCCTGTAAGTGAGATTTGCCGAAAATTTTCATAACACATCAAGGAAATTGAGGAACAACGCTTCTCGGCTCACAGAGCTAAGATCGCTATGTACGCAAGTTTCCTTCGTTCGGAACGACTTAGTTACGTGCCTGTAAGTGAGATTTGCCGAAAATTTTCATAACACATCAAGGAAATTGAGGAACAACGCTTCTCGGCTCACAGAGCTAAGATCGCTATGTACGCAAGTTTCCTTCGTTCGGAACGACTTAGTTACGTGCCTGTAAGTGAGATTTGCCGAAAATTTTCATAACACATCAAGGAAATTGAGGAACAACGCTTCTCGGCTCACAGAGATAAGATCGCTATGTACGCAAGTTTCCTTCGTTCGGAACGACTTAGTTACGTGCCTGTAAGTGAGATTTGCCGAAAATTTTCATAACACATCAAGGAAATTGAGGAACAACGCTTCTCGGCACACAGAGCTAAGATCGCTATGTACGCAAGTTTCCTTCGTTCGGAACGACTTAGTTACGTGCCTGTAAGTGAGATTTGCCGAAAATTTTCATAACACATCAAGGAAATTGAGGAACAACGCTTCTCGGCTCACAGAGCTAAGATCGCTATGTACGCAAGTTTCCTTCGTTCGGAACGACTTAGTTACGTGCCTGTAAGTGAGATTTGCCGAAAATTTTCATAACACATCAAGGAAATTGAGGAACAACGCTTCTCGGCTCACAGAGATAAGATCGCTATGTACGCAAGTTTCCTTCGTTCGGAACGACTTAGTTACGTGCCTGTAAGTGAGATTTGCCGAAAATTTTCATAACACATCAAGGAAATTGAGGAACAACGCTTCTCGGCACACAGAGCTAAGATCGCTATGTACGCAAGTTTCCTTCGTTCGGAACGACTTAGTTACGTGCCTGTAAGTGAGATACGCCGAAAATTTTCATATCACATCAAGAAAATTGAGGAACAACGCTTCTCGGCTCACAGAGCTAAGATCGCTATGTACGCAAGTTTCCTTCGTTCGGAACGACTTAGTTACGTGCCTGTAAGTGAGATTTGCCGAAAATTTTCATAACACATCAAGGAAATTGAGGAACAACGCTTCTCGGCTCACAGAGCTAAGATCGCTATATACGCAAGTTTCC
>CAJQTV010001403.1:0-12338 GCA_907163055.1 Formica aquilonia x Formica polyctena | reverse complement strand
TTAGGTGCCTGTAAGCGATATTTGCCGAAAATTTTCATAACACATCAAGGAAATTGAGGAACAACGCTTCTCGGCACACAGAGCTAAGATCGCTATGTACGCAAGTTTCCTTCGTTCGGAACGACTTAGTTACGTGCCTGTAAGCGAGATATACCGAAAATTTTCATAACACATCAAGGAAATTGAGGAACAACGCTTCTCGGCACACAGAGCTAAGATCGCTATGTACGCAAGTTTCCTTTGTTCGTAACGACTTAGTTACGTACCTGTAAGTGAGATATACCGAAAGTTTTCATAACACATCAAGGAAATTGAGGAACAACGCTTCTCGGCACACAGAGCTAAGATCGCTATGTACGCAAGTTTCCTTCGTTCGGAACGACTTAGTTACGTGCCTGTAAGCGAGATTTGCCGAAAATTTTCATAACACATCAAGGAAATTGAGGAACAACGCTTCTCGGCACACAGAGCTAAGATCGCTATGTACGCAAGTTTCCTTCGTTCGGAACGACTTAGTTACGTACCTGTAAGTGAGATATACCGAAAGTTTTCATAACACATCAAGGAAATTGAGGAACAACGCTTCTCGGCACACAGAGCTAAGATCGCTATGTACGCAAGTTTCCTTCGTTCGGAACGACTTAGTTACGTGCCTGTAAGTGAGATTTACCGAAAGTTTTCATAACACATCAAGGAAATTGAGGAACAACGCTTCTCGGCACACAGAGCTAAGATCGCTATGTACGCAAGTTTCCTTCGTTCGGAACGACTTAGTTACGTGCCTGTAAGCGAGATTTGCCGAAAATTTTCATAACACATCAAGGAAATTGAGGAACAACGCTTCTCGGCACACAGAGCTAAGATCGCTATGTACGCAAGTTTCCTTCGTTCGGAACGACTTAGTTACGTGCCTGTAAGCGAGATTTGCCGAAAATTTTCATAACACATCAAGGAAATAGAGGAACAACGCTTCTCGGCACACAGAGCTAAGATCGCTATGTACGCAAGTTTCCTTCGTTCGGAACGACTTAGTTACGTGCCTGTAAGTGAGATATACCGAAAGTTTTCATAACACATCAAGGAAATTGAGGAACAACGCTTCTCGGCACACAGAGCTAAGATCGCTATGTACGCAAATTTCCTTTATTCGGAACGACTTAGTTACGTGCCTGTAAGTGAGATTTGCCGAAAATTTTCATAACACCTCAAGGAAATTGAGGAACAACGCTTCTCGGCACACAGAGCTAAGATCGCTATGTACGCATGTTTCCTTCGTTCGGAACGACTTAGTTACGTGCCTGTAAGTGAGATTTCCCAAAAATTTTCATAACACATCAAGGGAATGCCGAAAATTTTCATAACACATCAAGGAAATTGAGGAACAACGCTTCTCGGCACACAGAGCTAAGATCGCTATGTACGCAAGTTTCCTTCGTTCGGAACGACTTAGTTACGTGCCTGTAAGTGAGATTTGCCGAAAATTTTCATAACACATCAAGGAAATTGAGGAACAACGCTTCTCGGCACACAGAGCTAAGATCGCTATGTACGCAAGTTTCCTTCGTTCGGAACGACTTAGTTACGTGCCTGTAAGCGAGATTTGCCGAAAATTTTCATAACACATCAAGGAAATTGAGGAACAACGCTTCTCGGCTCACAGAGAGCTAAGATCGCTATGTACGCAAGTTTCCTTCGTTCGGAACGACTTAGTTACGTGCCTGTAAGTGAGATTTGCCGAAAATTTTCATAACACATCAAGGAAATTGAGGAACAACGCTTCTCGGCACACAGAGCTAAGATCGCTATGTACGCAAGTTTCCTTCGTTCGGAACGACTTAGTTACGTGCCTGTAAGTGAGATTTACCGAAAATTTTCATAACACATCAAGGAAATGAGGAACAACGCTTCTCGGCACACAGAGCTAAGATCGCTATGTACGCAAGTTTCCTTCGTTCGGAACGACTTAGTTACGTACCTGTAAGTGAGATTTACCGAAAATTTTCATAACACATCAAGGAAATTGAGGAACAACGCTTCTCGGCACACAGAGCTAAGATCGCTATGTACGCAAGTTTCCTTCGTTCGGAACGACTTAGTTACGTGCCTGTAAGCGAGATTTGCCGAAAATTTTCATAACACATCAAGGAAATTGAGGAACAACGCTTCTCGGCACACAGAGCTAAGATCGCTATGTACGCAAGTTTCCTTCGTTCGGAACGACTTAGTTACGTGCCTGTAAGCGAGATTTGCCGAAAATTTTCATAACACATCAAGGAAATGGAGGAAAAACGCTTCTCGACACACAGAGCTAAGATCGCTATGTACGCAAGTTTCCTTCGTTCGGAACGACTTAGTTACGTGCCTGTAAGCGAGATTTGCCGAAAATTTTCATAACACATCAAGGAAATTGAGGAACAACGCTTCTCGGCACACAGAGCTAGATCGCTATGTACGCAAGTTTCCTTCGTTCGGAACGACTTAGTTACGTACCTGTAAGTGAGATATACCGAAAGTTTTCATAACACATCAAGGAAATTGAGGAACAACGCTTCTCGGCACACAGTGCTAAGATCGCTATGTACGCAAGTTTCCTTCGTTCGGAACGACTTAGTTACGTGCCTGTAAGTGAGATTTACCGAAAATTTTCATAACACATCAAGGAAATTGAGGAACAACGCTTCTCGGCACACAGAGCTAAGATCGCTATGTACGCAAGTTTCCTTCGTTCGGAACGACTTAGTTACGTGCCTGTAAGCGAGATTTGCCGAAAATTTTCATAACACATCAAGGAAATTGAGGAACAACGCTTCTCGGCACACAGAGCTAAGATCGCTATGTACGCAAGTTTCCTTCGTTCGGAACGACTTAGTTACGTGCCTGTAAGTGAGATTTGCCGAAAATTTTCATAACACATCAAGGAAATTGAGGAACAACGCTTCTCGGCACACAGAGCTAAGATCGCTATGTACGCAAGTTCCCTTCGTTCGGAACGACTTAGTTACGTATCTGTAAGTGAGATATACCGAAAGCTTTTTAACACATCAAGGAAATAGAGAAACAACGCTTCTCGGCACACAGAGCTAAGATCGCTATGTACGCAAGTTTCCTTCGTTCGGAACGACTTAGTTACGTGCCTGTAAGCGAGATTTGCCGAAAATTTTCATAACACATCAAGGAAATTGAGGAACAACGCTTCTCGGCACACAGAGCTAAGATCGCTATGTATCCAAGTTTGCTTCGTTCGGAACGACTTAGTTACGTGCCTGTAAGTGAGATTTACCGAAAATTTTCATAACACATCAAGGAAATTGAGGAACAACGCTTCTCGGCACACAGAGCTAAGATCGCTATGTACGCAAGTTTCCTTCGTTCGGAACGACTTAGTTACGTGCCTGTAAGCGAGATTTGCCGAAAATTTTCATAACACACATCAAGGAAATTGAGGAACAACGCTTCTCGGCACACAGAGCTAAGATCGCTATGTACGCAAGTTTCCTTCGTTCGGAACGACTTAGTTACGTACTGTAAGTGAGATTTACCGAAAATTTTCATAACACATCAAGGAAATTGAGGAACAACGCTTCTCGGCACACAGAGCTAAGATCGCTATGTACGCAAGTTTCCTTCGTTCGGAACGACTTAGTTACGTGCCTGTAAGCGAGATTTGCCGAAAATTTTCATAACACATCAAGGAAATTGAGGAACAACGCTTCTCGGCACACAGAGCTAAGATCGCTATGTACGCAAGTTTCCTTCGTTCGGAACGACTTAGTTACGTACCTGTAAGTGAGATATACCGAAAATTTTCATAACACATCAAGGAAATTGAGGAACAACGCTTCTCGGCACACAGAGCTAAGATCGCTATGTACGCAGGTTTTCTTCATTCGGAACGACATAGTTACGTGCCTGTAAGCGAGATTTGCCGAAAATTTTCATAACACATCAAGGAAATTGAGGAACAACGCTTCTCGGCTCACAGAGCTAAGATCGCTATGTACGCAAGTTTACTTCGTTCGGAACGACTTAGTTACGTGCCTGTAAGCGAGATTTACCGAAAATTTTCATAACACATCAAGGAAATTGAGGAACAACGCTTCTCGGCACACAGAGCTAAGATCGCTATGTACGCAAGTTTCCTTCGTTCGGAACGACTTAGTTACGTACCTGTAAGTGAGATTTGCCGAAAATTTTCATAACACATCATGGAAAGTGAGGAACAACGCTTCTCGGCTCACAGAGATAAGATCGCTATGTACGCAAGTTTCCTTCGTTCGGAACGACTTAGTTACGTGCCTGTAAGTGAGATTTACCGAAAATTTTCAAAACACATCATGGAATTTGAGGAACAACGCTTCTCGGCTCACAGAGCTAAGATCGCTATGTACGCAAGTTTCCTTCGTTCGGAACGACTTAGTTACGTGCCTGTAAGCGAGATTTGCCGAAAATTTTCATAACACATCAATTAAATTGGGGAACAACGCTTCTCGGCTCAGAGAGCTAAGATCGCTATGTACGCAAGTTTCCTTCGTTCGGAACGACTTAGTTACGTGCCTGTAAGTGAGATATTGCCGAAAATTTTCATAACACATCAAGGAAATTGAGGAACAACGCTTCTCGGCTCACAGAGATAAGATCGCTATGTACGCACGTTTCCTTCGTTCGGAACGACTTAGTTACGTGCCTGTAAGCGAGATTTGCCGAAAATTTTCATAACACATCAAGGAAATTGAGGAACAACGCTTCTCGGCACACAGAGCTAAGATCGCTATGTACGCAAGTTTCCTTCGTTCGGAACGACTTAGTTACGTGCCTGTAAGCGAGATTTGCCGAAAATTTTCATAACACATCAAGGAAATTGAGGAACAACGCTTCTCGGCACACAGAGCTAAGATCGCTATGTATGTCGCAAGTTTCCTTCGTTCGGAACGACTTAGTTACGTGCCTGTAAGTGAGATTTGCCGAAAATTTTCATAACACATCAAGGAAATTGAGGAACAACGCTTCTCGGCACACAGAGCTAAGATCGCTATGTACGCAAGTTTCCTTCGTTCGGAACGACTTAGTTACGTGCCTGTAAGCGAGATTTGCCGAAAATTTTCATAACACATCAAGGAAATTGAGGAACAACGCTTCTCGGCACACAGAGCTAAGATCGCTATGTACGCAAGTTTCCTTCGTTCGGAACGACTTAGTTACGTACCTGTAAGTGAGATTTGCCGAAAATTTTCATAACACATCAAGGAAATTGAGGAACAACGCTTCTCGGCACACAGAGCTAAGATCGCTATGTACGCAAGTTTCCTTCGTTCGGAACGACTTAGTTACGTGCCTGTAAGCGAGATTTGCCGAAAATTTTCATAACACATCAAGGAAATTGAGGAACAACGCGCTTCTCGGCACACAGAGCTAAGATCGCTATGTACGCAAGTTTCCTTCGTTCGGAACGACGACTTAGTTACGTGCCTGTAAGTGAGATTTGCCGAAAATTTTCATAACACATCAAGGAAATTGAGGAACAACGCTTCTCGGCACACAGAGCTAAGATCGCTATGTACGCAAGTTTCCTTCGTTCGGAACGACTTAGTTACGTGCCTGTAAGTGAGATTTACCGAAAATTTTCATAACACATCAAGGAAATTGAGGAACAACGCTTCTCGGCACACAGAGCTAAGATCGCTATGTACGCAAGTTTCCTTCGTTCGGAACGACTTAGTTACGTGCCTGTAAGCGAGATTTGCCGAAAATTTTCATAACACATCAAGGAAATTGAGGAACAACGCTTCTCGGCACACAGAGCTAAGATCGCTATGTACGCAAGTTTCCTTCGTTCGGAACGACTTAGTTACGTACCTGTAAGTGAGATTTGCCGAAAATTTTTCATAACACATCAAGGAAATTCAGGAACAACGCTTCTCGGCACACAGAGCTAAGATCGCTATGTACGCAAGTTTCCTTCGTTCGGAACGACTTAGTTACGTGCCTGTAAGTGAGATTTGCCGAAAATTTTTCATAACACATCTATGAAATTGAGGAACAACGCTTCTCGGCTCACAGAGCTAAGATCGCTATGTACGCAAGTTTCCTTCGTTCGGAACGACTTAGTTACGTACCTGTAAGTGAGATATGCCGAAAATTTTCATAACACATCAAGGAAATTGAGGAACAACGCTTCTCGGCTCACAGAGCTAAGATCGCTATGTACGCAAGTTTCCTTCGTTCGGAACGATTTACTTACTTGCCTGTAAGCGAGATTTGCCGAAAATTTTCATAACACATCAAGGAAATTGAGGAACAACGCTTCTCGGCACACAGAGCTAAGATCGCTATGTACGCAAGTTTCCTTCGTTCGGAACGACTTAGTTACGTGCCTGTAAGCGAGATTTGCCGAAAATTTTCATAACACATAACGAAAATTGAGGAACAACGCTTCTCGGCACACAGAGCTAAGATCGCTATGTACGCAAGTTTCCTTCGTTCGGAACGACTTAGTTACGTGCCTGTAAGTGAGATTTACCGAAAATTTTCATAAAACATCCTGGAAATTGAGGAACAACGCTTCTCGGCACACAGAGCTAAGATCGCTATGTACGCAAGTTTCCTACGTTCGGAACGACTTAGTTACGTACCTGTAAGTGAGATATACCGAAAGTTTTCATAACACATTTAGGAAATTGAGAAACAACGCTTCTCGGCACACAGAGCTAAGATCGCTATGTACGCAAGTTTCCTTCGTTCTGAACGACTTAGTTACGTGCGTGACTCTATTCGTTTATTGTCGAAATTTTTCATAACACATCAAGGAAATTGAGGAACAACGCTTCTCGGCACACAGAGCTAAGATCGCTATGTACGCAAGTTTCCTTCGTTCGGAACGACTTAGTTACGTGCCTGTAAGTGAGATTTACCGAAAATTTTCATAACACATCAAGGAAATTGAGGAACAACGCTTCTCGGCACACAGAGCTAAGATCGCTATGTACGCAAGTTTCCTTCGTTCGGAACGACTTAGTTACGTGCCTGTAAGCGAGATTTGCCGAAAATTTTCATAACACATCAAGGAAATTGAGGAACAACGCTTCTCGGCACACAGAGCTAAGATCGCTATGTACGCAAGTTTCCTTCGTTCGGAACGACTTAGTTACGTACCTGTAAGTGAGATTTACCGAAAGTTTTCATAACACATCAAGGAAATTGAGGAACAACGCTTCTCGACTCACAGAGATTAGATCGCTCTGTACGCAAGTTTCCTTCGTTCGGAACGACTTATTTAAGTGTCTGTAAGCGAGATTTGCCGAAAATTTTCATAACACATCAAGAAAATTGAGGAACAACGCTTCTCGGCACACAGAGCTAAGATCGCTATGTACGCAAGTTTCCTTCGTTCGGAACGACTTAGTTACGAGCCGGTAAGTGAGATTTGCCGAAAATTTTCATAACACATCAAGGAAATTGAGGAACAACGCTTCTCGGCACACAGAGCTAAGATCGCTATGTACGCAAGTTTCCTTCGTTCGGAACGACTTAGTTACGTGCCTGTAAGTGAGATTTGCCGAAAATTTTCATAACACATCAAGGAAATTGAGGAACAACGCTTCTCGGCACACAGAGCTAAGATCGCTATGTACGCAAGTTTCCTTCGTTCGGAACGACTTAGTTACGTGCCTGTAAGCGAGATTTGCCGAAAATTTTCATAACACATCAAGGAAATTGAGGAACAACGCTTCTCGGCACACAGAGCTAAGATCTCTATGTACGCAAGTTTCCTTCGTTCGGAACGACTTAGTTACGTGCCTGTAAGCGAGATTTGCCGAAAATTTTCATAACACATCAAGGAAATTGAGGAACAACGCTTCTCGGCACACAGAGCTAAGATCGCTATGTACGCAAGTTTCCTTCGTTCGGAACGACTTAGTTACGTGCCTGTAAGCGAGATTTGCCGAAAATTTTCATAACACATCAAGGAAATTGAGGAACAACGCTTCTCGGCACACAGAGCTAAGATCGCTATGTACGCAAGTTTCCTTCGTTCGGAACGACTTAGTTACGTACCTGTAAGTGAGATATACCGAAAGTTTTCATAACACATCAAGGAAATTGAGGAACAACGCTTCTCGGCACACAGAGCTAAGATCGCTATGTACGCAAGTTTCCTTCGTTCGGAACGACTTAGTTACGTGCCTGTAAGCGAGATTTGCCGAAAATTTTCATAACACATCAAGGAAATTGAGGAACAACGCTTCTCGGCACACAGAGCTAAGATCGCTATGTACGCAAGTTTCCTTCGTTCGGAACGACTTAGTTACGTACCTTTAAGAGAGATTTGCCGAAAATTTTCAATAACACATCAAGGAAATTGAGGAACAACGCTTCTCGGCTCACAGAGCTAGATCGCTATGTACGCAAGTTTCCTTCGTTCGGAACGACTTAGTTACGTGCCTTAAGCGAGATTTGCCGAAAATTTTCATAAAACGTCAAGGAAATTGAGGAACAACGCTTCTCGGCACACAGAGCTAAGATCGCTATGTACGCAAGTTTCCTTCGTTCGGAACGACTTAGTTACGTGCCTGTAAGCGAGATTTGCCGAAAATTTTCATAACACATCAAGGAAATTGAGGAACAACGCTTCTCGGCACACAGAGCTAAGATCGCTATGTACGCAAGTTTCCTTCGTTCGGAACGACTTAGTTACGTGCCTGTAAGTGAGATTTGCCGAAAATTTTCATAACACATCAAGGAAATTGAGGAACAACGCTTCTCGGCACACAGAGCTAAGATCGCTATGTACGCAAGTTTCCTTCGTTCGGAACGACTTAGTTACGTGCCTGTAAGCGAGATTTGCCGAAAATTTTCATAACACATCAAGGAAATTGAGGAACAACGCTTCTCGGCACACAGAGCTAAGATCGCTATGTACGCAAGTTTCCTTCGTTCGGAACGACTTAGTTACGTGCCTGTAAGTGAGATTTGCCGAAAATTTTCATAACACATCAAGGAAATTGAGGAACAACGCTTCTCGGCACACAGAGCTAAGATCGCTATGTACGCAAGTTTCCTTCGTTCGGAACGACTTAGTTACGTGCCTGTAAGCGAGATTTGCCGAAAATTTTCATAACACATCAAGGAAATTGAGGAACAACGCTTCTCGGCACACAGAGCTAAGATCGCTATGTACGCAAGTTTCCTTCGTTCGGAACGACTTAGTTACGTGCCTGTAAGTGAGATTTGCCGAAAATTTTCATAACACATCAAGGAAATTGAGGAACAACGCTTCTCGGCACACAGAGCTAAGATCGCTATGTACGCAAGTTTCCTTCGTTCGGAACGACTTAGTTACGTGCCTGTAAGCGAGATTTGCCGAAAATTTTCATAACACATCAAGGAAATTGAGGAACAACGCTTCTCGGCACACAGAGCTAAGATCGCTATGTACGCAAGTTTCCTTCGTTCGGAACGACTTAGTTACGTGCCTGTAAGCGAGATTTGCCGAAAATTTTCATAACACATCAAGGAAATTGAGGAACAACGCTTCTCGGCACACAGAGCTAAGATCGCTATGTACGCAAGTTTCCTTCGTTCGGAACGACTTAGTTACGTACCTGTAAGCGAGATTTGCCGAAAATTTTCATAACACATCAAGGAAATTGAGGAACAACGCTTCTCGGCACACAGAGCTAAGATCGCTATGTACGCAAGTTTCCTTCGTTCGGAACGACTTAGTTACGTGCCTGTAAGTGAGATTTGCCGAAAATTTTCATAACACATCAAGGAAATTGAGGAACAACGCTTCTCGGCACACAGAGCTAAGATCGCTATGTACGCAAGTTTCCTTCGTTCGGAACGACTTAGTTACGTGCCTGTAAGCGAGATTTGCCGAAAATTTTCATAACACATCAAGGAAATTGAGGAACAACGCTTCTCGGCACACAGAGCTAAGATCGCTATGTACGCAAGTTTCCTTCGTTCGGAACGACTTAGTTACGTGCCTGTAAGCGAGATTTGCCGAAAATTTTCATAACACATCAAGGAAATTGAGGAACAACGCTTCTCGGCACACAGAGCTAAGATCGCTATGTACGCAAGTTTCCTTCGTTCGGAACGACTTAGTTACGTGCCTGTAAGCGAGATTTGCCGAAAATTTTCATAACACATCAAGGAAATTGAGGAACAACGCTTCTCGGCACACAGAGCTAAGATCGCTATGTACGCAAGTTTCCTTCGTTCGGAACGACTTAGTTACGTGCCTGTAAGCGAGATTTGCCGAAAATTTTCATAACACATCAAGGAAATTGAGGAACAACGCTTCTCGGCACACAGAGCTAAGATCGCTATGTACGCAAGTTTCCTTCGTTCGGAACGACTTAGTTACGTGCCTGTAAGCGAGATTTGCCGAAAATTTTCATAACACATCAAGGAAATTGAGGAACAACGCTTCTCGGCACACAGAGCTAAGATCGCTATGTACGCAAGTTTCCTTCGTTCGGAACGACTTAGTTACGTGCCTGTAAGTGAGATTTGCCGAAAATTTTCATAACACATCAAGGAAATTGAGGAACAACGCTTCTCGGCACACAGAGCTAAGATCGCTATGTACGCAAGTTTCCTTCGTTCGGAACGACTTAGTTACGTGCCTGTAAGCGAGATTTGCCGAAAATTTTCATAACACATCAAGGAAATTGAGGAACAACGCTTCTCGGCACACAGAGCTAAGATCGCTATGTACGCAAGTTTCCTTCGTTCGGAACGACTTAGTTACGTGTCTGAAGCGAGATTTGCCGAAAATTTTCATAACACATCAAGGAAATTGAGGAACAACGCTTCTCGGCACACAGAGCTAAGATCGCTATGTACGCAAGTTTCCTTCGTTCGGACTTAGTTACGTACCTGTGAGTGAGATATACCGAAAGCTTTCATAACACATCAAGGAAATAGAGGAACAACGCTTCTCGGCACACAGAGCTAAGATCGCTATGTACGCAAGTTTCCTTCGTTCGGAACGACTTAGTTACGTGCCTGTAAGCGAGATTTGCCGAAAATTTTCATATCTCATCAAGGAAATTGAGGAACAACGCTTCTCGGCACACAGAGCTAAGATCGCTATGTACGCAAGTTTCCTTCGTTCGGAACGACTTAGTTACGTGCCTGTAAGCGAGATTTGCCGAAAATTTTCATAACACATCAAGGAAATTGAGGAACAACGCTTCTCGGCACACAGAGCTAAGATCGCTATGTACGCAAGTTTCCTTCGTTCGGAACGACTTAGTTACGTGCCTGTAAGCGAGATTTGCCGAAAATTTTCATAACACATCAAGGAAATTGAGGAACAACGCTTCTCGGCACACAGAGCTAAGATCGCTATGTACGCAAGTTTCCTTCGTTCGGAACGACTTAGTTACGTGCCTGTAAGTGAGATTTGCCGAAAATTTTCATAACACATCAAGGAAATTGAGGAACAACGCTTCTCGGCACACAGAGCTAAGATCGCTATGTACGCAAGTTTCCTTCGTTCGGAACGACTTAGTTACGTACCTGTAAGTGAGATATACCGAAAGTTTTCATAACACATCAAGGAAATTGAGGAACAACGCTTCTCGGCACACAGAGCTAAGATCGCTATGTACGCAAGTTTCCTTCGTTCGGAACGACTTAGTTACGTGCCTGTAAGCGAGATTTGCCGAAAATTTTCATAACACATCAAGGAAATTGAGGAACAACGCTTCTCGGCACACAGAGCTAAGATCGCTATGTACGCAAGTTTCCTTCGTTCGGAACGACTTAGTTACGTGCCTGTAAGCGAGATTTGCCGAAAATTTTCATAACACATCAAGGAAATTGAGGAACAACGCTTCTCGGCACACAGAGCTAAGATCGCTATGTACGCAAGTTTCCTTCGTTCGGAACGACTTAGTTACGTGCCTGTAAGCGAGATTTGCCGAAAATTTTCATAACACATCAAGGAAATTGAGGAACAACGCTTCTCGGCACACAGAGCTAAGATCGCTATGTACGCAAGTTTCCTTCGTTCGGAACGACTTAGTTACGTGCCTGTAAGCGAGATTTGCCGAAAATTTTCATAAAACATTAAGGAAATAGAGGAACAACGCTTCTCGGCACACAGAGCTAAGATCGCTATGTACGCAAGTTACCTTCGTTCGGAACGACTTAGTTACGTGCCTGTAAGCGAGATATACCGAAAATTTTCATAACACGTCAAGGAAATTGAGGAACAACGCTCCTCGGCTTACAGAGCTAAGATCGCCATGTACGCAACTTTCCTTCGTTCGGAACGACTTAGTTACGTGCCTGTAGGCGAGATATGCCGAAAATTTTCATAACAC
>CAJQTV010001395.1:0-31639 GCA_907163055.1 Formica aquilonia x Formica polyctena | reverse complement strand
TTTTCAATAATCTTACCGTAATACTTTTATGTTCAGAATAATGGGACAAATCAATTAGTGTAAAGAAAAAAACAAAATAATTGTTTAAAAAAATACATTATAAATAATTACATACTTTTTTATAAACAATTTTTTTTTATATTAATTGATTTGTCCCATTATTCTTAACATAAAAGTATTACGGTAAGATTATCGAAAACTAAATATTTTACGAGATTTTTTAATTTTTATCAACAAAATATGTTAGAATAACATATAAAATAACTCAAAAAGTACTTAATGAACAATTAACTTTATCATAGTGTTTTGGAAGCTCTTAAGATGGGGTATTAAGAATATTGCAATTAAAAATATGGATATTCCATTTTAAAAAATCAAGATGTACCCTTCATGGTGACCTTCATAGTTAACTTCTTTTTTCAAGGCTCAAACCAATGGATATCATCTTATGGCTCCCTCAACAACCATACAATTTTTGTTCAAAACGTTTTTCTCTAAAATGCTTAGTTTTTTGAAAGAAAAGGGGTGTATGGGTGGTCTGGGACCCCTGTATATACGAACACTCATGTAATACTTTTTTTTCTTGCCACACATACACACACATATATATATATATATATATGATATATATATATATATTATGTTATAATTTTAAGTTAGAAAAAAAAGACATCTCTATATTGCATTGTATAAGACAGTGCTCGGATTTAGCTGCACATTTCGGCCCGATTCCGTGGCTCACGCCTATTTCCCCCCACTCAACCCGCTCGTTCGCTTTAGCGACGAGGTCGCCAGATACGCGTAACTAAGGAGCGCGACGTTTTATCTCAGGAGCGTCCGTATATAAGAATGCCCCAACTATATAATAATAAGACAATAACTTTTCTAATAAATAAAAGTTTTTCTTCAATATTTTATATCAATGCAAATATAAAATATTGAAGAAATCTTTAATTTTGAGAATTTTCGCGGTGCATTTAGAAAAAGTATTGTCTTACTATTATATTTGGGACATTCCTTATATACGGACGATCCTGAGACAAAGCGTAGCGCTCCTTAGTTACGCGTATCTGGCGACTCGTCGCTAACGTATGAGCGGTGAGTGGGGGGCAATAGGCGTGAGCCACGGAATCGGGCCGAAATGTGCAACTAAATCCGAGCACTGGTATAAGAATATAATTTGTTTGTATCTTTATATATATATATAAGTAGTGTTAATAGGAGAGTTCTAACTCAGGTCCTCTGAGGGGAAGTGAGGGACGGGGGGGTCGCGGGAGCATAAACAGCGCGGTGTATTACAAAGGGCGGGTGCCGATGTCCGACCGCTCGAATTTATAAACATTATAAACAAATATCGTCTCGCACTATTGCACGTGCGGCATTATTGAATTTCGTAGAAAGATGATAAGGCTAGCGCCGATGTCCGGCTGCTAGAATTCGCGTCGGGACATGTTTATCGGTATATTACAAATGGCTAGCGCCGATGTCCGGCGGCTATAATTTATTATAAACAAAATAGAACCATCGCGGTGGTCTCTTCATTTTTTCAAAGCGATAGATGAAAAAATATATAATGAAGAACGAAGGGTGTCAAAAACATTTTGGTCGCGCGAAGAAAAGTCAAGTGATTTTTAGAATTAGATGATAAGGCGAGCGCCGATGTCCGGCTGCTATAATTTATTTATAAACATTATAAACAAAAATATCGTCTCGCACTATTGCACGTGCGGCATTATTGAATTTCGTAGAAAGATGATAAGGCGAGCGCCGATGTCGGGCTGCTAGAATTTATTATAAACGCTATGACAGTATACGGTAACAATATATGTAACAATTGAATAAAAAAAAAAAATCTCATCGCAAACGAGATCTTTTAGATTTAAAAAATAAGTTTAACGGGTGTCAAAAGTGCATAACGAGAAATTTTGGTCGCGTGAAGAAAAAGTCAAGTGCTTTTCCCTCGCCCGTGCTCTCCGACACACTTGAACGCGCCAGTTATAAACATTGCCGCAGCAGATCTGGATTTTTCCGATGCGACAGGATAGTATCGTACGAGTTTCCGACGCGAACGTTTGACAATCTGATATTTTAAAGTATATATTAAAAGCGTGTTAAGTAAATAAAGTGAAATTAAAAATGCCGTCGTTAATTGAAGCCGTTTGCGTCGCGGGCGATGGAACGCGTCATGATGGATGGGCGCAGGATCTTGCAATGAGGCTGCTGAGAGCCCTGTTAAATCTGGTGGTATTTCAAAGAGTGAGTAATATTTGTTTTATATTAATTATTTATAATATTATATATATATATATATATATAATTTTTTTTATTTAATTTATAGTATCAATGTACGAGCGAGATCCAGATTCCCGGCTTTATGAATTTCAAACATCGTCAAGATGTACGAATGTTGCGACGGAACGCGCGAGACGAATTGGACGATTTATGGGGAGATACTGTGGAGGCTCGAGAGTACGAGTCAGTCAATTGGTCTTGGATGTACTGGGATATTTTCAATCTACGAAAATTATTCGGGCTCGAACCCTATGAGGAACCCTATTTGGAAGAATCATGGGACTAGCCTCCGAGCAAGAGGCCGAAAAATTAATTGTAAGTATCTTCTTTTTAAAATTTATATTAGATTTATAAAAATTACCCATAGAATGCTATCCTTTTCCTACTCGCGAACGCCTCGCGCTATCCTTCTCCCACCCGGTCGCGCCACAGTTACATATCTATCTTATATGCGAGGAAGGGTAGCGAAATAATCATTTTGTTCATTTTTTTTTTCATTTTTAACACATTTATTTATATTACCATACATCACCTCGTCTCAAGGTTTCAGACAAAAGTTCATCCACAGCATAAGCTAATAGTTCGCAATCTATGATAGATGTTTTATCATAGACTTCGCGCAAGATTTTAACCGCAGAATCTCTCTCGGCGCCAAACATATTACTTTGCAAACTCCGAACAAATTGATCGAAACTCTCATTTACGGATTCTAAATTCTCGCACAGCTTCAAATATTCGAGATTAACACAGTGTTCGAGTTCGAATAAGAAAAATATAGTTGACGATTTCATGTACAAGCAAGAATCGCGCAACGTAAGTTTGACAACACTCGCATCACTTATTTTAACAATCTCAATTGTTTAAATCGTTAATCCATATTGGTGTATGATCGGGCGTTTGCACAAGTCGTTCAACGTCCGCTCGTTTCAGCATTAACGATTCCCATGTGTCGATAGATAATACGATGTGATTGCCTCGGTTATCGCCGAGATGCAATTCCACGTAAGATGTTATTCCAACGCTGATTCCAATATCCAAGTACTTATAAGCAGTACGCGTCAAAGCAAATCTGCGTACCAAAATACGTGGTATACAACGAGGTTTATCACATCTGAAAAAATATAAAAAAAAATATGAAATAGCATGGAAAAAACATATATGAAAAAAAAAATATATATATATATATATATATATATATATATATATGTATGAAACATTTGTGATACTTACAAATCAAGTGGTTTCTTGGACGGCTTAATTTCATCTCGTGGTTTCTTGCACGGCTTAATTTCGTCTCGTGGAACGTAGTAATTCACGCGTTTGCAACCGTTGCTGGTGCTTCCTTCAGCGGAGTACATTTTGTCTCTCGGTATGAGAAGTGGACCGTTGGTACTAGCAGTTGACACGACACTGATCGTATAAAAATTAACCGAATATACGTGACGCTTATTTTTCAAAAGTATGATGTGGTGGGAGATCAATGCTCTGAAAATTTAGGAGAAGGGGAAACGGTCAACGTATGATGCAATGGGAGATTATTGCTCTGAAAATTTAGGAGAAGGGGAAATGGTCAACGTATGATGCGATGGGAGATTATTGCTCTGAAAATTTAGGAGAAGGGGAAACGGTCAACGTTAAAAAGAATTCTTAGAAACGACTCGCGAGGAAAGGAGTGGGGAGAATAAGAAATAAAAACATTAAATACGTTTACAGATTTTATTTATAAAAATATTGCAATTTTTTTTTGGCGTTGCGACCACCAGCTAAATATTTTTAATACATTCTGTAATGCGCAATTCTTAACATGTTTTCCGCATGGTATAGTATTAGTAACATCTAGATTATTTAAAGATTCAATATCTTCCAGCATCCAAAGTCTCGATGATTAAATTTTCTTTCGCAAGATTCTCAAGCAAATCCACCAGCCATTCTCGTTTCTGGCATCCCTTGACGTACACGAGAGTCGACATCTCGTCATCCTCTTCCGTACCAAGCACGGCCGATGTAATCAAGCGTTTAGCCATGCCGTACGGCACGTTTCCGTCTTCCCATCGTAATCCTTTGTGATTCGCGATTAGCCAGGAAGCGCATGATTTGTCGGATTTTGTGAGGAGATTCCATGGTAGGGGGTATGTAAAAATGTAATGCGCCAGAACGGTCCCCTTTCTCAGCACCGCCACCTCCTTTACGACAAATTTCATCCCGACGAAGAATCCTTGTAGGTCCACGAACGTTGGTACGGACATAACGTTTTTTTTATATCAGCACGTCGAGAAGAAGAAGAAGACTGCGATTGATCCTGATGCATTATTGGTTTTATATCATCTCATCCCACACACTTAAGTGATTTTGCGCACAACGTTTGGTCAACGGGTTGTACTGAATCACGCGATCGTGTATGATGAGACAGTACGCAGTGGTATTCGGTGGCACGTTCTCCTTACACTCGAATTCCAATCGCACATCCACGGTTGCGCTCTTGACCGATTCGTTTTGTCGAGAGCAATCGATGATCACGAACGGACCGTTACGTAAAAACTGTGTGACTGCGAGACTCGGCTCGAGATACTCGTATCCGTAATAGTTTTTGCAGAAACGCTGGTACATGTCGTACAGAATCGACCATCTGTTTTTATCGAAATCTAGATTCATATCGTCGTACGGATAACATTCCGAATTCAGATAGAGTTTCACGTTGGTCAATTTGCAATGGTCGAATCGGCTCGCATCCTCGGACATGACGTTTTTCCGGCCTGTCTGCAGAACGAAGACAACGTATCGCGGCTTCTCCAGCTGAGTCGCGGTTTTAATGGGCCACGAATGCTTGGTTGTACGCTGCAATAACGGAAATTCGTACAGATCCCCCCGAGCGAAAACCCATGCTGAGGTATCGTCCGCTTTCCAAGGCGCGCAGCATCGACAGCTTATTGATCTCGTTCAATACCACGTGTGGCATTCGCCATTGTATCTTGAATATGTCGATCGCAGGCTCCAGTGCCAAATTTCCAAGCAGACAATTGTTGTCGTTGCGCGATCGTATTAAGATCAACTCGTGACGAGCGTTAATCACCACGCGTCTGTAATCCTCGCAAAATCCCAATAACATGTAGAGCGGTACGCAAAAATTGAAGTATCCATTCGCGTCATTGTTATCTGTTAATGCGTACTGCGCATTCCAGCCGGCGTTCCTCATAATCACGGTTTTATCGGATGATATCGTTACATAGTTCTTGAGTGTGCTAGTTATTCCCACATTTCTGTTACGATCAATCTCCACACCGTCGAGTTCGTATCGGATCTCATCGAACATAAACGCGACGCAATTATTTCCCAGTACCACATTAGATCCTTCAGCTGGTTTGTTTTTATCTTTAGTTTTCCCTCGATGTATAGAAAACTCTCATACGGCAAGGTATACAGATCCTGTTGTTGTATGGGTATTCGTATCTCGTCGCTATACTCAAACGTCGTGTTGGCGTACGGGTTGTACGTGTGAGTCTCGATCTTGACGATACGATCGTCAAAGACCGGCTCGCCTTCGACGTTAAGGATATCGGTCATGTTTTCTCAGATATTTCGCACCGCGAATCCCAAAGATTGTAAAAATTCAACGTTCGACGCGTTGAGTTTCTTTTTCTTGGTGCAACCGGATGATTGGATATTAGCGAATGTTGACGTTGTTGTCGCTGGCCTCGCGTTATCTCTCGCGTCTTTCGCTCCGCTCAACACGAGCATCTCATGTATCGCACGTTAATTTTGTCGCCGTCGTACGTGCAATCTGATGGTGATCTCTTCTCCTCGAAAATCGAGCAATCGTCCGTCTTGATCCGCGATGCGTATCGTTAGATCCGTAATGCTCCGCGCGATGATCGGCAGGTAAATGATCTGCGCCGGCGTTTCCGATATCTTATATCCCGGCGGCACGCTCGGTGAAAATTCATGTATCGTATGAACGCGTTTGCCGTTGCTGTACGCACCAGCGGTCACGTTACACTCTACGCGGATAATGTTTACGTTGATGATATTAATCGGTATGTCCGATTGGTGCCACTGTCCCGGCTGCAATATACGCTTCGACGAGAATCCCAGCAGCGATCCAATGTTGTTGGGTTTGTTAAAGTTTACTCTGAAAGCGCACTTGATCTCGCTATTCATCGTATTGTAATTAGCACGGAGCACTATCGGGTATTCTACAGCCTCGTCTTCGTCACCGTTCGCTCGAACGGTCCCCTCTCGCGATATCACCGTGATATCACCGCGTTTGTCGACACGATTGCTGGAGCGAACTACGCGTCGCGGACGTTTCTGTGAAATTGCACGTTTCAAAAACTCGTGTATTGCGTGTATCTCGTACGATCCCTCGGGAATCGTAATTTCCGTGTCATCCTCATCGAAATAAAATTTATTATTCGAGGAATTCACGTTCGACATCGTATGATAAGTCTCAAAATTAGTTAGACCGAGCTCGTAATCACCGTCGCTCAAATCTATGGCTGGATGGTAGTGCGCCACGAGGACGTTACTCTTCCCAGTCAGCGTGAATGTCATAGACATGTCGGCAAAAATGTTTAACGAATACTGAGTCTTATGGCGCATCGTCAGGCTTTAAATTCACACCGATCGTCGTCGACCGTTTGGAGAAACCGCAGACACAATTGTCCGCAGATGCTTTGATCGTAAGTTTGAAAGGACGTGCGATTGTACTCGATCTTCGTCACGTTCCGTCCGAAATATCGCACCAATTCATTCGGCGGTCGAAGATTACCAAAACCGTCGAAATATATAGCGCGATTTCCCCTCTTTGCGTACGCTACCCAATGAGTACCTGGTCCTTTGGTACTATCCAAATTCACGATGCCGCTCTCGTTTCGATATATACCACCGATCGGTAACGAATCACGCATGAAAACCCCTCTAAAGTACGGTATACGCATACGTTTCGCCAATTGTTCTAATTGTATGTTCGTTGTCACACCCGTGGGCATTTTTAGCGTCTTTTCGACGTTTTTTTTTTTTTTCGTTGCCACTCCTTGTCCACGTTTGTACGGGCCGAGATACAGTCCCTGTCCGTATTTGTACGGAGCGAGATAAAGTCCGCGACCTTCCATCGCGCGATCGTGACGTTGCAGCTCCTCCAGCTGACGCCGCGCGGCTTTGCTGTCGTTCACCGCCTTGGCCACGCCAGCCGCTCCACCGATCAAAGATCCGAGCGCGCCCAACATCGGTAGAATCGGCAATACACCGCCTCGTTTCGCTGTCGGAAGTATCCGTTTTTTCGTTGGCCTTTTCCGCGTAGTCCTCATCTTCGTCTTCGTCTTCGTCTTCGTCTTCATACCCATGCCGATCTTTGTCTTGGCTTTCATCGCTCGCCAAAACAGCTGTGGCTGCGGCTCTCTCACCGAGAGTCGAATCTTTCGCGACGATGCGAGTTCGCGCTTTCTCGGCGAGTATCCTGTCAGCCGCGTGTCTCTCGGTGAGATCGGTGTTCCGGGAATACGCTGTATCGTGCTCGCGGCAGGCCGCGTCCAATGGATTTATACCCCGATCGCCTCTCGCTAATCGCTCTTGTAGCCGCGTGCCCGGGCCGCAAAACTGATAGCCGGGGATATGTAACTCGAAAGGAAGGGCGTTTATCGCGCGATTTAATAGGCCTCTACCTATTTTCGTTGACATTCGCCGCAATCTTTTATCAACGGTGCTGGACCGTCGATGTGCGTTCGCTGCCACGGTTGATTGTAATGTTCGTAACAGCGACGATATTGTTGAACCTCTAAATCCGCCTTTATATGTTCCGGAAGCTTGTCCCACAGGTAGTGGACGTGATCGCCGCACATTCGCAGCAGAACGACGACTTTCGGCACAAATTGTAACTGTTCGGCGCTCAAATCACAAATATCGGAAGGTCTCGACAGCAGGACGAACATTTTTGTTACTGAGCGATTCGCGGTTCCGCGCACCTATAAATAGGCGTTCGATCCAGCATTCCTCAGTCGACGGTGTGAAAAAATGAGATTCGTGCGACAACCTTTGGCGATACGCGTAACGAATTGCGACGACAGATTACGATCGATGGGGGACAACGCGGAGATGCGCAAGCATGGTACGATGCTACCTACTACTATACGCGCGATCGTTTGTGGCCCCTCGAATTGCGGTAAAACCAACGTTCTGATAAGCCTGCTGGAAAGTCCGCACGGTGTACGTTTCGAAAACGTGTACGTGTACTCAAAGTCGTTGCAACAGCCGAAATATCGATATCTGGAGAATTTGCTGACATCGATCGACGAAATCGGCTACTTCACGTTCTCCAACAACAGTGACGTCATTCCGCCGAGCGAGGCGCGTCCAAACTCGATCTTCGTGTTCGATGACGTGGCATGCGATAAGCAAGATGCGGTGAGAGAGTACTTTTCAATGGGTCGGCACTCGAGCGTCGACTGCTTTTATCTCTGTCAGACGTACGCGAGAATACCTAAACATCTGATACGCGATAACGCGAACCTGCTGATCCTGTTCAAACAGGATGGTACCAACCTGAAACACGTGTACAACGATCACGTGAATACCGACATGTCGTACGATGAATTTTGCGCGTTGTGTCGCGATTGTTGGCAGTGCAAGTACGGATTCGTAGTAATAGACAAGGACAGCTCGCTCAACGATGGTCGATACAGAAAAGGATTTAACGTGTTCGCGATACCGCAAAACGATTAGTCGTTGCCGATACTTTGTCGGGAGTGAAACGTAAGAGAGAGAGATTGACATTTTTGCTTTTCCGCGATGGCTGCGATCGATAAGAACGAGGATATTCGCGAGCGCGAGAAGATTGCGAGGGCAATTGTGAAATCAATTCGCAAGAAACATCGCGCTTTGAAGACCGGTAAGATCGAGGAGGATATCGTGTTGGACAGGCGCTTTAGACCTCTCATCGAGCCGCTACAAAAGATCGTCGACAACTCTAGCTCAATCGCGGTGAAGAACGAACCCGAGAGTAACACCGACGCGGGGATCGAAGCGTTATCCATCCCGAAGCGCGAGAAGGATGATGCGACACCGCAAAAGAGAAAACGATCCAATGTCAGGTCGGATCGCTCACCGACACCGCATAAATCGAAACTATCGGGCGCTGCACCGGATGTACCGCCGATAACCTCTACACCATCAGCGTCAATGAAAACCTCTACACCATCAGCGTCAATGAAAACCGTACAATCTACGATGTCCGAATTACTCGCGAACGAGGATGTTTTCGAAACCACGGACGACTCGCTCGTGACATCCGTCCGAAATCAGTTGCAAACGCTGAAGGGTCGAGAAACGTTGCGAGATCAGTTAGGTCCACTGGGTCTAAGGTATATCTGGCCTGTTCTGAGCGGCGATCGAGAGAGTGGTATTGACACCGTGTACGGTGTTTATCTCGACAACGATGGAATGATGTTCGGTAATAAACATTTTGACGTGGACAACGCGGATAACATAATTATCGACGGCGTACGATACGCCGGCACACCTGGTCTTTACGAGTTGATCTTCAAGAAAGCCCCCGATGACGTCATCTATACGGAGGATGATATGCAAACGTACAAGAGTATGCTGTTGACGACGAGCGCGCATAAACGCAATCACGATGAGCACGGTCGATTACTGAGTAACAGGGGATACAAGTACAAAGAAATAATCGCAAAGCTGATACCGATCGAACCCAAGGGAAAAAAATCTGGAAAGGGATTATTCGTGCCTCGCAAAATGACGCTAACCGACAACAAGATCGACTACGTGCACTGGGACGATCCCAACGAGCTGGTGGATCGTTTACGATTGCTCGACGCTTCGCACCAAGTAGGCCACAACGGCCACGACAACGAGATTCTGTCGATCATCGAGGAACTTCGCGAAGCCGGCATTATTATAAATTAAACTGTGTCTCGACAAAACTAATCAATCGATCGATCGATGTCGCTCGCATCGATGATGCATATCAACAAATTTGGGATATCCGAGCAGAGCAAAGACGTGACGAAACGCCATTTCGTACCGTCGATGGAGCGGATTAATGAGAAATTTCGTGCGCGATAACGCTCTGTGTCGGGTCGTTACGGACTTTGACGCGAGGTCGCGCAAGATTCGCCGTGTAGCGCAACCTGAGACTGATACCGACGCCGTCAACAAACTGTACCTGGATCGGTGCGTTAAAACGTTGAGAAATCAACTGAAAGAGTCAGACGAGAAGCTTGCCGCGTTAGAGAAAGACGTGCGAGCGTTACAGACTGTGGTAAACGAGCTTCGGCGTGCGAATATCGCTAGATTAGAAACGAGTAACGAACGCTAACGAAACGTCAACGGACGACGACGACGACGAAACGTCAACGAACGCTAACGAAACGTCAACGAACGACAACAAAACGACGACGAAAACGTGAAAGAAACGCCAACGAACTATAAACAAACGACGACGAAACGTCAACGAACGCTAACGAAACGTCAACGAACGACAACAAAACGACGACGGAACGTTAACGAAACGCCAACGAAACGATAACGAAACGACGACGAAACGTCAACGAACGCTAACGAAACGCCAACGAACGACAATGGACGACAACAAACGGTTCACGGACAGCAAAGGACGGTTCACGAACGGCTACGAACGGTTGAAGGACGGCCGAACGGTTCAGGAACGGCTGTCGGACGGTTATCAAACTGCTCAGGAACGGCTCAGGAACGGCTGCGAACGAATCAGGAACGGCTACCGAACGGGTCAGGAACGGCTACGAACGGCTATCGAACGGCGACGAATGACAGATGACAAAGAACCATTATTGAAAGACGATGAACGGGAATAAACGGTTATTGAATGGTTAAAAAAAAAGTTAGAGATATAAATTATGATGTAATTTCTTTGCACATATTATTACGCGCCGACCAGCCGCACAGCTAAAAACATGACATCGTTAAAATCCGACGGACGTAAAAATATCGAGAAGCTACGACTCGTCGAGGAACTGCATGCTCCGGCGAGAAGAAATTTTCCCCGAAGACGCGTCGTAGTGCGGGGTTACGACGACCTGTGGCAAGCTGACATCGTCGAGATGCGTCCGTACTCTCGTTTCAACAGAGGTTACCACTACATACTCACCGTCATCGATGTGTTGAGCAAGTACGCGTGGGCCGTACCGCTCAAGAGTAAAGGCGGAAGCGAGACGGCTGATGCTATCGCAGAGATAATTCGAGATAGCTAGAACGATTCAATCGCACGTTAAAGAACGACATGTGGAAGATGTTTACGCTCAACGGAACTTACAAGTGGGTCGACGCGTTGCCGCGACTCGTGTCGGATTACAACACGCGCAAGCATCGAACGATCGGTATGCGACACTTCGTGCAATTTTGACCTTATGCAGGACTGCTGTCGAGTCATTTCAATTTCATCGCGCAGGCACCGCGTGTAATCGTCGAACGTTATCGTTCTCGCTACGACGTTACTCTTGACGCTTTTAACCTTTTTTGTATCCTTTTTACTATCTACTCGCAACGCGTACATTTTTGCTCTAAGCCCGACAAATACAGTCATGATCGCACCGTTATTCTCGTCTTTCATCAAGCCCGGCACTTTCTTGTTCTCGAGCGGTATACCGTACGCGTTGTTAGCCGGATAATCGCTCGTGTCGAATCTAGCGATATCGCGTTTCATATTCTCATACACATCCTCGCACTCGATGTGATAAATCAAGCTGTCAGTATCGGTGTACATTATTTTACATTTCTCTCGATATAACGGTACCATGTATTCGTGATGAAATTCGTACAAACACGTTTTAGAAATGTCTAGGATGCACATACCGACGTAGATCGGTTTATTAAATTTCACCTCGAGTTTGCACAATTCGACAGCGACCAAATTTTCCGAAAAGATGCTCCTGCTATGAAAATTTGGTTTCGCGATCATCGCCTCCGCGCCGTATCGTCCGTCCCACTTTGTCAATAATTTTACATCGACGTGATTGCGCACGTTTTCCATAGTTTTACCGAATACCGCGTTGTTCATTAACTTGTATAAATTTTTCTCGAAATCGTTTGTCGCGCGCGTTCTAAACCGGGTGTTGAGTTCGATGTAATCGCGGAGCCATGCGGATTGAGCAAATTGCAATACGCGATGTATCTTTGCGACGCGAAGGCCGTGACGCGTGCATTGTTGTAGGTTGCGATAGTGTATGACGTAACGCTTCTTATCGTATAATGTCGCGAGGAGCTTGTCCTGCCGCTTGCCGGGCGGCTTATCGCGCGTCGGACAGAACGGTAGGTCAGCGTGCGCGTCGTGAAGATGTTGCGGATACTCGAGATCGACCTCGAGAATATAACCTATGGGTGAATCCGAAGCGATCGCGCTAACGTCAAAGTCAGAGATGTCGTCGACCCATCGAAATTTGGCATAGGGCAACGGTTGACACATCGCCCAACCGTACAAGTTGTTTACATCGAAATACATCATGTACGACGATGGTTTCGATGGATCGTAAGACGGCGTGTACTTGTTATTGGCTCGCGCGTATCTGCCGGAATATTGGCTCAAGCCACCGCGTATTCCCCGTTCGATAAACATAACCATATCGATATCAGTAAGTAATTCAAACGTAATATTCGTATGTTTTAGCATGGCGTCCCACGTGTATCCGGGAAGAGTATAATAATACGCGGGGTCGAGCCCATAACTCTCGATACATTTGTCGCGAAAATTTTCAAAAATGTCAGCCAATAACAAGACATCCGTTTTTAAATACAAGTCGCTGTATTCGCCCAGCGTTCGAACGGAGAACCGCCTCCAGACGTTTTCGGCGTGCGCGTAATCGCTCTCGGATACGGTGTCACCGGTCAAGGAACTGTAAAATGATTCGCGCGGTGGTAAACACGTATCGTGCAACCTATCGACACAGTCAATGTATTCGTATGAAAAGACACCTTTTCGCGTCAATAAATTGAACTCTTCGGTCGATAAATCTTGAAATTTCGATTTTAAAATTTGGAGTTTATCATTATTTAGAAACGATGCCAATTTTTCGAGACTAGTACTGAGAAATTTGTACGAATCGATGAACCGTAGCTTTATATCGCTTCGCCAATCTGATCTTTCGGCGGTATCTTTAATGTGTTTCGTGAATGAAATATACTTTTCTTTCGTTATCGGTAGTACGTTGATCGAGCCTTCGAACGCGGTAGCTATTTCCTCTATGATAAAATGTGAATCGTAACCTGATAAATTGTGAAAAACTATTGGAATGCAAAAAGAGTCTTTATAATTTAAATTGCAGTTTGAATGCGCGGGATCTCGGTACCGCCCAGTAAGATGGCAATGATCGTGTACGCGTGTATCGTCTTGCTCGAACGGTTTTTCGCAAATGTGACAGTGTGTCGCGCTGTGAAACTTTTCCCGCTCATCTCGCGTTAAATTTACCATGGGGACATTCGTGGTTAAAATAGTCTTTACGCGTTGTGCTAAATTTTTTAATTTTTCCACGAACCACGAAACGCAGTCCGTACTGCGGCGAGAATGATACGCGGATAACGATTCGTCGTACGAACAATGTACATAATAAGCTACGCTAAATACTTGATGATGGTGAAACGTGTACGTAGACGTCATCGGATCACCGTCGGTCTTTTTCAGCACGCACTCCAAGTCGGCGTATACGGCGAATGGAAGCAGCTCCTTTCTGTTGTAGTTGTTGAAGCTGAGCCATTTGTCCTTATCGCCCGGTAATCGGATGGCGCACTTGTTCATTTCTCGGCAGTCTACAGTGTGCGATTGCAACTTGTCGTCCGATCCAAAATAGTGTAAACATCTGTAAAAAAAAATAATTAATTTTTCTTTCGTATATTTTATATATTGCATTTTTATTAAATATACGTACCGATCGCAGATATATTTCCTATGATCTTTTTTGCTCAGTTGCGAGCTCACGAGGCGGGATAAATTCTTGATCCACGCAAAATGTCCGACGTCTTCCGAATCTTGCATGTACAACAAGTTGACGTGCCTGTCCTTCTTTTGTTCGCTCAGACGTATCGGGACAACGCTATTCTCTTTCTCGATGCAGTATACATTTATCGAAATGTCGTTATGAAGTTCAAACTTTTTAATTTGATTAACAGTCACTGGAAACTCAATGTCCTGGAGATTCAGCACTGTTGTGTAATGCGGGTACGAAGATTCCCGATAAACATGATCTTCAGCTGGATACCACCGCCCACGCGAAACACGCATTGTCTTTGGATTGCACGTTTATCACCGCTTTCTTCATTATTATTTCTCGCGGTAATTTAATATGGCACCCTGCGCGCATTGGATTATATTTATTTATATTTACAGTTAAATCGAGGGTTCGCGACAAAGCCCACCCGCTGTCGCGTTCTTGAGATTCTTCTAACGAGGCAAGCGTGGGCTCGACGACGCGTCGCTCGTACCACTCGTGTAGATCGGACGTGCGAAAGAGTTCATAGTTTCTGATATTGATACTCTTATTGGCGCTCTTATCACCCGACACGAATTCACCGTTGAACACAGTATTCACTTTCACGTTAAAGTATCTTTCCATAACTTTTTGCACGTGTTCGAGCACAATGTCTTTCGCATCCTCGAGAAATTGTCGCGGTTCGATATAGTATGCGTTAATCACCGCACCGGTCAGTATACGGTTTTCAAACGCGGTATCGATCTCTCGCCAAACGAGTCTCTCCGCGTTATTCCCACCACTGTAATCACCACCGCTATGTATAAACCGTCTCTCTAATCGAATCTTCGCACCCTCGAGTCGCGCGATTCTAGCCACCAAAGATTGTCGAACTCCGATCGAGAGCCGCGGACGCTTGACACTACTGCGTTCCTCGAGCTGTTTGATAAATTCTTCGCATCGCTGCGCCCACGCGAAATACTCGCCCGTGTCGCATTTTAAGTCATATATTTTTATTAATATATTGATAATGATTTTTGATAATCCTTTGGAAATTTTTATTTCAGATCATGCACGCCAAGTATTTGTATGTCACTTTAATTTTAATCCTTTTCGTTTCAGGTCTATCTGGTAAAGCTTATGATTAATTTCAAAACAGGTCGATCAGTTTGGCACGGGGCACTTTTAAACTAAGAAATTGGTGATCGATGTGATCGATGTTATTGCAGTAAGGGTTAAGTAGTTTTATGATGTACTATTTGTAATAAGATCCGCAATATAATTGTGCTATTTTATATATTATATATAATATTTATTTGGGGGGGGGGGGGACATAATAGCGTAATTTTATAAAAATGAAATGCATTTTAATTTTCTCGAGAGAATCTATAATATTTCTATAAATGCAACACTGATTTTATCAAACAAATACTATTTTAAATTACAAACTCTTACAAACTGAACTGCTTCTATGTACTTGGCTAGTTAACTTGATTTCATATTTAGTTTTGATTTTTGATTTTTGAAAGGTTTTTATTTTTTAGAGGAGAATCATTTTTTAGTTTTTTATTTTGTATGAAAATTATTTTTCAAGGAAAAATTTTTTTAAAAGTTATTTTTTAGGGATAACTAATAAACTTTTTTTTGCGTACAAGTTGGGATTTTTTTATATACTTGGCGTATTTTTCTTACCTTTGTGAGGTTTTTTTAAGTGATATATTATATTTCTATATATTTTTATATATTATATTTTTATTTTGAATTTATATATGTATATATGCATTTATGCGTATAACAATTTACATATTAAAACAAAATGTCATACATTATATGCTACAATTTAAAGACAAATGGATTAAATGTGATAAAAAACATGAAAAAATTATAAAAAGTATAAGTTAAATAAAAAAGTCCTCAAATAAAATTTTTTGTAAACTTGATTTATAGCAAAGAGAGAAAACGTTTTTTAAAAATAAACATTTTTAAATATTCTTTTGGTGAAACTGATATCTGATTTTGGGAATAAAAAAGTTTATTTTATACAGGGTGTCCGGTAAAGATTGTGCCAACGCTCGTGAGCGGCTAGAGCACAGTAAACTGAACAGTAAAGTCCTGTAACATTTTTTTATATATCGCTTAATAAAGGAGTTATTATTGAGTAAAATCTGGTCAATTAGCGCCGAATTTTAGCCGGACGCACGTCGGTGAGCCGCCCGCTTGATAGTATGCGGCGGCGCACACTTCACAGCGCGGGGCTCACTGACGTGCGCACGGCTAAAGGTTGGCGCCGATTGGCCAGACTTTACTCAATAATAATTCCTTTATTACGTGTTATGTAAAAAAATGTTGCAGGACTTTTTTGTTCAGATTACTGTGCTCTACCCGCTCACAAGCGTTGGCACAATCTTTACCGGACACCCTGTATATATATGTATTTCATACTTCCTTTATTTTTATATTTATATTATAAAAAAATTGTTGGTGTTTTATTAGCAAAACGGGATATTAATATTATTTTTTTTGACATCTAACATGTACATCTAATCTCTTTTTATCACATTTGATTCATTTGTCTTTAAATTGTAGCATATAATGTATCACATTTTGTTTTAATATGTAAATTGTTATACGCATAAATGCATATATACATATATAAATTCAAAATAAAAATATAATATATAAAAATATATAGAAATATAATATATAATAAATATTACATTTTATATATTCATATAAAGAATTTAATTATGAACCTATATTACAGTTTATATTAAAATCTTATATACAATTTTATTTCAGAGTTAGTTATTGTTTATGTTAAGTAAGTTATTGTTTACTTTTTCTACTACTAATCATGTTTTATATTTCTATAAATTAATTTATTTTGTTATATCTGGTTTTATATTATTGTACAAAAATATATATTAATATCATTATATTTTTAATGCTATTTATTATTCACTATTATATTATAATTAATAAATAAATAACTTTCGTATTTGTCTTTTTCTTGTAAATTGCATTAACAAAATAATGTCAAACAAGGATTGACAGTCGTGCTATTTCTCTATCCCGTTGATATGATATACGAAGTATCATCGATATTATATAGTAACGAAGCAACAAGTTATCAAGTCTAACAGGCACCCTTTGTCTTACATCTTGCGTATTTGTTCACTCTGTTACCTATTATTCTACTATTATTATTGATCAACATACAATATTTAATTGCACGTATAATTTTAACTATAATTTAAACATATATATGCACATATGTATATATATAAATATAAAAATCTCAAAAAATAGGCGCCCGTTAGTCTTGTTGCATTACTGCTTTCTGCCACGAGAGGCCAGAAAACATTTTCAGGTTGTATCTCGACCGTAAAGCGATACGTTAGAAGAACAAGGACAGCACGCGATTGTCGCTCCTTGTCTAGATTTATCTCTCAACGATCGCATCCGTGTGCGCAACGTATCGGTGTTTGTGCCTTCACGGATACTACACACATACGCGATGAAAGAGAGACAAAGACAGCGCGATCATCTCTCTTTGTCAAGCGATCAGTGTACTACCACTATCGAAAAGATCGGAAAGTGGATGTAGCACGGATTTGAACCAAATGACTGACAGTATCGAAAAGTGGATGTAGCACGGACATGAACCATATGGAGATTTGACCGACAGTACCGAAAAGTGAATGTGGGTAAATGTTTCCAATTCCTAAAAGTGGATGCACGGCGCTGCTCTACGGCCTAGAAAAAGCGTCCCACCAAAATCGCCGGCATTGTCTCTCTCAGGCTTCTCTTTGCTATTATCATATATTATCATTGCTATTAAATTTAATTCAAAATTAAAATGACAATTTAAAAAAGAAATATTTAATTTATTAATTATGTATTAATTTTATATATATTTTAGTGTATTGATTCATTTTAGGTTAATATATACTCAGTACGCCGTACTGGTACGGTACGGTTCCTATTGTGCGATATGTATCGATTAATATGCAGTATAGGTACGACTAGAGACCCTCTAATAAGAGACTGGCCATAAGAGGGCCACTTTTGATTGGTCCGCTATTTTTTGTCAACTCCCGCTCATATTCAAATTTCAATTATTCTATTTATTTTTAATGTGAATAATATTAAATGATAAATATTATAGAAATACAAAAAGCTAGTTTTTATATTGATCTAAATAATTTATGTTAAAATAATTTTTTATATTTAATGTTTTCTCTTCTATGAACACTTAAGTAAAATTTAAGTAAGGGTAAGGAATAATTTATAAAGTTAAAAACACTTTTAACATTTGCAAAATTTATTTAAAAAAAGTGTGTACAGCCATAGATTTGCTATCATATCTTCTCTTAACATTAATATTTTTTTTGTTTATTATTCTTAACCTAAATACTACAAATCTTTTAATAATTTTTAAAAACAATTGATGGCAATTTATAATATGTTCTGCGGCAACCTGACTAAAGTTAGAAATTAAATAATATTTCCAATTAATATTTTCGATATTAAAATATTTTGAATAGTGTCGGAACATCTTTTCTAATAATATGAATAGTTTAAATGTTTTTACATTGACAAAAAATAATGAGTTCTTAGAATAACATTTTAATTGTACTAATTTTGTAAAGGAATACTCTATTGAAGTTTCTGATGTTATAGATTTTATGCAATTGTTACATGTTTTACATATTTTCATAATAGATCTTACAATATATCCAGCAATATTGTATAAAGAATTTAACTCAAGAGTTGTTAATTTTTCTGTGGAATTTTTATTAAAAGATGGAATTTTATCAATACTTGCTAGATTATTATTCGAATCCACCACAAGTTCTTTGTTCTTTTTCTTTCCTGATAAATATTCAAGAAATCCTGAAAAATATTCTTGGTCATCATTATAATAATTGCTGTTATCTATATGTTTCATATATATTGCAATAGATATTAATCTCAAATTATTTGTAAATTGTAAGGGATTTGGTATAACGTTTTTTTGTCTTATTTGCGAAAAGAGATTCTCAATGCAATCTTGAGTGAATTGAGAAGTTAAAACAAATTTAAAATTTCTATAAGTAATAATATATTCAGTTAAGTCTATTACTGATTTAGTACTAATTATAATACCTCTTTGTACCGGTTTAAATTGTCCAGTACCTATCTTTAATTTTATAAAAATATCAATAATTTCATTTAAAAAAGTAATATTTTCGTTGTATACATTTTCATTTTTTGTACCAAGGGCTAATTTGCAATATCTTGATGTCATAAGAGAAAACCATTTACACACGATGGTAACAAACCAGGCGGTAGTGATAAACTCTGGTTTATTATTTTCATTTGCTAATAATTGAAATGAGCTACTCACATCGTTTGAAAAAACATGTTTAGCTTTATTTACTTTCATTTTGTTGAAATTATTGCATCTAATGTCATCTATTTTTAGTTTAGGCGTTAATAAAAGTTCAGAATTATTTTGAATATCTATTAGTTCACAAAAATGTTGCAATTCAATTTTATCAGAAGGTAAGTTATACTTCATTACTACATCATTAGAAATAATTATCGTTTCATTACTGACTAATGCTGATTTAAGATTTTTTAAAATATGTGGTGGGTCGCCAATAATATATAAATATCGATTTGTATCGAATGGATGTGTGATAAAATTAATGTAATTAATTATTTTACTAAATCGCCCAGTACTTATACCCAATAATTTCCACAATGCAACATTTCCAGAACTCATATCCGATATCTGTAAAAAAGTTTACATGGAAACCTATTTGCTCTGCTTTAGCAATTATCTGAAAGATTATATCTTTTAAAGTTTCACTATTAAAACTGTTACCAGTAAAATGGTATCCCACGACATGCTTCCATCTATTACTAATACCGACAAACATAAATACAAGAGCATGCGTTGCGCTACCTTTCTCGTTGGGAAATGTTATGTCTCCTATTAAAGATCCCGTTGATGAATTGTAACATTTTTTAGGTGTGATCGCCATTTCATCAAATACCAGGCCGCATTCCAAATCAGCTTCTTTTTCCAAATATGGTTTCTTATGTATTAGGAATTCAAACATTTTGTTTGAAATTCCAGGCTCAAATTTAAAATCTTCTAATTTCCGTCATAACGTTCTCAAACTCGGAAATGGATATCCATGTTGAATGAGTTCTTCATAGCCATTATTTCCACAAACAAATTTTAATTGCAGAACACGATGTACTGTTTTATGGGACTAATTTCGAATACTCCTCTTTTCCGTGAATAAAGCCTGGATCTGATCTTCAGTAAAAATTGAATTTGAAGCTGCTTTGTATCTATTATTATTCATTTTAGTTTGCAATGTATGTATTGTTTTTCTTAAAGCTTTCATTTTTCTTTTCATATTTATCATTCGTAGATGTTGTCTTTGAATAACTTCTGCAAGATTTTCATGTTCACGTTGTTTCTTGCCTTCTTTATTTTTTCTTAAATTAGTTATAGATGAAGACTCAGAAGTATTCGTAATTATCTAAAAAAAATATTTTGCGTGATACAAATACATTAAAATTTTCTGTTATAGTGTTACTGTTTTAATACTAACTTCAAATTCCACATCTTGATTTTCATTATTAATCAATTCATTATTGGTAACATCATTGTCTAACTCAGAAGTATTCGTAATTATCTGAAAAAAATATTTTGCGTGATACAAATACATTAAAATTTTCTGTTATAGTGTTACTATTTTAATACTAACTTCAAATTTCACATCTTGATTTTCATTATTAATCAATTCATTATTGGAAACATCATTGTCTAACTCAGAAGTATTCGTAATTATCTGAAAAAAAAATTTTGCGTGATATAAATACATTAAAATTTTCTGTTATAGTGTTACTATTTTAATACTAACTTCACATTCCACATCTTGATTTTCATTATTAATCAATTCATTATTGGAAACATCATTGTCTAGCACGTTATCGTTTGCGTCAATATTATTTTTTAACAACACTTCATTGTTTTTATTTTCTGCTATTGGCATTTCCTTTTTAAGAAAAAAACCGAATATTGTGGGAACAGCATTTGGTTTTAATTTTCGTTTACCGTCACTTCTTTGTTCCCACATATCTGGAGCAAAATGTATCTGTATAATAAAAAAAGAAAAAAACAAATTATTTAATTTTATCATATAATTGTTATATAACATAATTATTCATATAAAAATATACAAAAATTAAAAATAAAAATTATTATAGTAATTTTTAGTATTCGTAATTTGCAAATTGTGATTAAAGTGAAATAAGGAAGAAGATGTGATATACAATAAGACATAAATAAGTTTCAATATAGAAATAAAAGATAAAAGTCAAGATTCAAAACCATTTTTAATTAAATTAATAATATATTTTTGATCAATTTTATTAGAAACATGCTACTTAACCTCACAAAGATACGAATTCTTTGTAGGCGTCCAATTTTGACAATTTTCAACATTTTTGGCCCATGAGGCACATCGTTGAGGATCCCTGGGAAATATTTTCATTATATATCCTTTCGATGATGAGTTGTTACAAAATTCCGCTGAGCATCCACCCATTTTTATGGAATTTTAAACACACAACACGTATCACTTTACACCGATATGAATTGAAAGACACATATACAAACAAACACGTGCCAGACATTTGTGTGAGTGGAAGAGTGAAATAGCCTATATTTCTCTCTCACTCGCAGGATTTTGACGAAACATGGCGACGCACTCTTATGGCCAGTCTCTTATTAGAGGGTCTCTAGGTACGACTTAGAGCATATATACCTGGAGAGGGAATGTTGGCACAAAAGTGTGTCCAAAATGTGTGCGAGAGAGAAAGATATAGATTCCTATTTGTCCTTTGTACGCATTAAAATTGACAGCTATAGGTTATAAATTGTGATGAATATCGGAGCATAATTGTATAGAAATTAAAATAAAATATTTATTTAGACAACATAAAATAAAATATTTATTTAGACAACATAAAATAAAATATTTATTTAGACAACATAAAATAAAATATTTATTTAGACAACATTTTATATAACGATGTGATATAAAACATTATAAAATAGTATATAATGTTATATATAAAAAACATGTGATGAAAACCTATGCGATAATTTTGATAAACAATATATAATAAAAAAAATAATATTGATTAAATTTTTATTGGTGTTTAAATAGAATTAATTTTGCAAATTTATGTCTAATATATTGTTTATGTACTGCATTGGTAGCGCATGAAATTGGCTTCATGAAATAAACGTATATTTAACAATAAACATACATAATAATACATAATAATACATAATAATATACATTATTGTATATAATAATATACATTAATTATATACATTATATATAATATACATTAATTATGTATATAATTTTATGTATATAATAATATACATTAATATGTTTTTTTAACTTCACATAAAATCTAACCTAAAATTCACATAATAAACTCTACAATATAAATAGACACAAAAAGTTACATTTACTTACGCATAATAGGAAACCGATTTATCACGATTGCCGCACAGCACGCAATATACGCAAGGCATTTTTATATTAAATTAATGATATTTTACTAATTTATTTTGATTTTACACGGACTGTTAGAAATAGTTTTGCAAACCTGCAACAACTCGATTTAATATTCGATAAATCGTCGCTAACGCATGCGCACAGAGAACGATTGGGAATCTATACCTTACTCTCTCGCACACATTTTGGACACAATTTCAATCCATAGGAAACATAGGCAATTCCTTCTCCAGGTATATATGC
This sequence comes from Formica aquilonia x Formica polyctena, assembly GCA_907163055.1. Classification (NCBI taxonomy): domain Eukaryota; kingdom Metazoa; phylum Arthropoda; class Insecta; order Hymenoptera; family Formicidae; genus Formica; species Formica aquilonia x Formica polyctena. The sequence goes on along the minus strand of CAJQTV010001395.1, from coordinate 8,559 downwards.
TCTAAGAGGTACGATGATGGTACGCTCTACCGTAGTATCATATATTCCTTTTGTACTGCTACCGTACAGTTACATCGTATGCCGTCATCTCGTGGCAGTACGGTAATGGTACGGTAACAGTATCTCGTGCGGGAATCGCAACGCTTGGTTATCTGGGAATATTACGTAATGTTCGATCCATAATCTCTAATACATAACGAGGTGCCATAGGAGCTTCATCAAAGATAAACACCTCTACATGTTTTAAATTATCAGCCTCTTTAGATTGGACTTTAATATTCGATATAGAATCAGCAAAAAGAGGTACAGGCAGCCCAAATACTTTATGTACTGTTTTTCCATTCGGAAGTAATGTTGCAGCAATGCCAGTGAATGCCATTGTATTTACTTCTTTGTTTTTACTTTTAAGTAAATAGTACAAAGTTGTGTAAACAAAAGTTTTCCAAGAACCACCTGGACCACCAATATAAAAACGTATGTATCATGATTATTATTATCTTCCGTTGCTGCTAAGATAATATCAACAATTTCTTTTTGTTTTACATTTAATTGTTTATATTGTTGCACACCTAATAATACTTCTTTCTGAATGTGGTCTTCATTTTCTATTTAAAATTCTTCTACTACTTGTACTACTCAGAAAAATTAGAAAGATTTGATCCTTCAATTTGTAATAAATTAATAATATGATTATAAGCTTTCTTTACACCTATTGTTAATCCATATCGTTTTATATAATCTTCTGACATATCTATTTTAAACTCATCCCAAAGTTTCATAGGGTACACTGGTTGACAATGAATTAAAATTCGAATAAATAAAGAACGAAGTTGTTTTGGCATCATCCAAATTTTTACTTCATTCATTGCACGATTCCATTCTTCATCATATTCTATAAGACCTATTGCTAAGCATGCAGCGCTAAAAGTTTGATGTACTTCATTATTAACAGTTCTTAATTTTTGAAAACTCGTAGCTTCTTTAACATGTAGTAAAAGAATACGTAAATGAAATAATTCAATTTGAGATGGGCTCACAGAATACATACGTCCTATACAATTAAAATATTGTTTACGTTTTTCCCAGCGATTAATGGTTTTACCGTCAACTGTAAGTTTTTTAAATATATATACAGGGTGCGGCATTTATAGTGACGCGGGCATATTTTTCGGAAACGAAGTGAGATATCAAAAAATGTTTCAGATAAAAGTTGCATGGTTTCGAGGGGACCACATGATAAAAATATGGATTTGACCTTAAGTGGTCTTTTCAAGGTGAGGTCAATGTGGTCGATGTTTTCTTAAATGGAACTCCCCATTTTTTATTACATATTCTTATAGCTTATCCCGAGAGCTTTCCAAAACACTATAATGAAGTATTTTTTTATGAAGTACTTTTTGAGTTATTTTATATTTTAATCTGACATATTTTGATATAAAAAATAAAATATCTCGTAAAATATTTAGTTTTCGATAATCTTACCGTAATACTTTTATGTACAGAATAATGAGACAAATCAATTAGTGTAAAGAAAAAAACAAATAATTGTTTTAAAAAATACATCTGTAAATAATTACATACTTTTTCTTAAAAACAATTATTTTTTTTTACTAATTGATTTGTCTCATTATTCTGTACATAAAAGTATTACGGTAAGATTATCGAAAACTAAATATTTTACGAGATATTTTATTTTTTATATCAAAATATGTCAGATTAAAATATAAAATAACTCAAAAAGTACTTAATAAAAAAAATACTTTATTATAGTGTTTTGGAAAGCTCTCGGGATAAGCTATAAGAATATGTAATAAAAAATGGGGAGTTCCATTTAAGAAAACATCGACCATATTAACCTCACCTTGAAAAGACCATTTAAGGTCAAATCCATATTTTTATCATGTGGCCCCCTCGAAACCATGCAACTTTTGTCTCAAACATTTTTTGATATCTCATTTTGTTTCCGAAAAATATGCCCGCGTCACTATAAATGCCGCATCCTGTATATATATATATATATATATATATATATATATATATATATATATATATATATATATATTATATTTATCTTTGTATTTATTTTTTTTTATTTTAGATATATACATATGCATATATTAAAAATAAAAGTTTTTGTGTCAAACAGAGTGTTACGTCCAGACTCGGGGAAGGATGAGTCGACGGAAGGGCGCAACAACTATCTTTATTTATCCCGAAGTCAAACGTCTCGTGGCGTTTGGTATCGGGTCGAACGAACTGACAGGTCCGAAAAGCAGGTAAACGACTGAGTCGCTATTACACTGTTTTCGGAAGTTCGCTCGGCGGTCCCTTTTCGGTCAGAGAATTTAATCTCTTTTACGCGGGATGGGACCAAGTGCGATCTTTCTACTGGGAATGAGTGGGGGTTAATAAAGAGTTATTTAGTTAACAAATATAAATTTATTTAAAATGAATGATGGGTATACATAATTATATAAGAAAGAAAAAAAAATAAAAAATATAATATTAGTTTTCGTCTGAATGTGTGTGAGTGTGTGTGTTAGTTCGCGGGTGTTACATTGATACGGAGGTCATCAGTCAGAATACAATGGAATGATTTTACTATTAAATTTAGAATCTGACTGGATGATACAATGTAAAAATATATTTGATTAAAGGATAAAAACATAAAATCAAAATCAATATGTATAAGTAAATAAGTGTATATGTTAAGAACGGTCAGAAATATAAAATTGGTCGCTCGCATATGTGTTAGATTAAGATCAGGATTTAAAATTTTCTAAGACTTATTACCGAAACGGGTTGATGATTTAAAAGAATGAAACATTCTTCGGAAAGTTTTGATTTAAATAAGAAACAAGACAAAAAGAAGGAAAAGAAAAATTATTCAATTAAACTTACTTTTCTCAATAGTAATTCAGAGGTGGAGGGGTGGCGAATTTTTGTACGGTGTTTCGCTCTGTGTCTCATGTCGGCAACCCGATGTTCGATTCGTGGTTGCTCTGGAGATGATGCCAAGCGAGGACACTGGTGGCACAAGTGCCTAACTCGCGAATTACGGTGCAAAAGCACAGAGTAAGACTGCGTGAAGCTGAAGACTGGAGAATAAGTGCGTAAGTCCCCTCGATTCCTCTTTTTATATCTCTCTTTTCGGGGTGTATTCTAATTTCTAAGAGTGGGAATCTTCCAAAACTTCGACGAATTGAATTTGCGCAGAAGTGGGAATTTTTCAATCTTAGCAAATTAAAAATGTGCCAGTGTCTTCGTGAGGCGGGGTGTTTCTCCTACTTTTCACGTTTTACTCGTAGTGATCGTCCATTGGTGAGTTCGATATTCGTTCAGAGATTCCTTGCACGTGTTCAGATTAGAAAAAGATCCTATTCTTCTATAATAATTTTATTGTTATTGATGCAGCTGTGTTTATTGAATATTCGTTGGAAAATTTTATTATTATACATGCAGCTGTGTTTGTTGGGTATTTCGTTAGAAAAATTTATATTACCTTGTGGAGACCGGCATATTTTTATCATCGATCTTTTACGTTGGTCTGTTTACTGAGCGGTTCGTTTGTCTCACCAATCGACGATCGTTGCCGACACTTCGCGGAAGGAAGGAATCGTGGAATCGCCAGGACGTAACACCCCCGGCCTTACACAAATGTTGAGGAAAAACCCAACATTTGCAGAAAAAAGGAAATGGATTCCTTCCTTTCGCGGATAACTAAAGTATTGTAAATTGCATGTAGTTTTGTGCATGCTAATTTGCTTATTAAGAAGGAGGAAAGAGAAGGCGATCACCAAAACCCCTTCCTTCTTTCCTTCGTCCTTCTTTTACAAAAATATATATATATATTTTTCTTTCTTATTCTTTTAAATTTTCTCGTAATAACAAGAACTTTTCTCACAATAACAATAATTCTTCTTGTATTAACAATAATTTTGTTGTAATAATGATATTTTTATTTAATACGTTTATTAAAGAGTCTTAATACAAAACTATCTTTTCTTATATGTGCCCATTTATAGCGTAAGAGAAAAAAGAAACTGTATATGTCATAATGTTTACCTGACCAACATCAGTAGTCTCAAATCTTCAGCTGGAAATTTTATTGCTCTGAGAGAAATAGGATATTTTTCTTTCTTCTTCCCATTTTTCTGGTTATCAATGTCCTCCGGACAACGCAGGTGCAGCTTGTCAGGAAGATTCTCGATACTTGGCTTGAATTCTCATTTACTGTGAGTAATTAGCCATTGATTGGGATATCATGTTGAATCCCATAGTAAAATGTCCAGGCTTTATTTGCCCGGATGCTGAATAGTTATAGGTGGATTCGCTGATGGATGTAGAGCGCCAAGATGATTTGTCAATTGACAAATGCTGGAATAGTTCTCCTTGTTCCCTTAATTAGCTGTTGGTTGAAATACCATGTTTGTCTGCAGAATAATAAGCTGGATAGTTTATCACTAAATGTAGCATAGTAATCGCCTATTGGTTGCTGGAGCCGATGATATAATTCCTCTGTGATATTTTTCTAGTTCATTGTTTCTCCCTTTTTTTCAGATGATCAGGTAATATTTCTTTATATATATAAATTTTCTTTTTTTTTTTTTTTTTTTTTTTTTTTTTTTTTTCAGAAGAGATAGTTCTGTTTTTGTTATATATGCATATTATATAATATTTAATCTATATATTATGCTAATAATATTTTTGTCCGCTAAATTAATGTTAAACGCAGTAACATTTATAATGTTTATATATGTCTAAGACTAAAAATATATATGTGTGTGGGTGTATATATGTATAATATATGTATATGTCTATATATATATATATATATATATATATATATATATATATATATATATATATATATATACGTTTTTTAGTATATTGATTAATCTAACAATTTTAGTATATTGATTAATCTAACAAATGATACAGTATGGCATATTCGCTTATGCTCTCTTTTATTTTACACGATGGGGAATATATTTACTGTGACTGCTAAGTTGAGTCTGTTCCTATTACTCTGTTTGATAAAATTTCAATTATTATTAAATTTTTTTTTTTTTTTTTTATTGTGATTTGTCTTCCAATTCTGAAGTTCATCTGAAAATTCTCATAATTATTTATTAGTAGGTTTAATATATGAAATTCGTAAGCGGTTCGGATGTACAATTCGGCTATTTTTCTTTATTCTAATTTTGACGTTATTTTTATTAAAAATTTCTAGAACTTCGTGAGGCCCAGTATATTGATCTCCGAATTTACCTGGTTTTGGACCCTTTAATAAAAATACTTGATCTCCCGGTTTAAAAGTTTGTGGGTTGATTTTTCTGTCGTAATAATTTTTTGATTTAATTTTGGCTTGAATAACGTTATCGCGTGCATTTCCCTGAATTGCGTGAAGTTGAGTGACAAGATTTATTAAATATTCGTCATAATTTGCTAATTTATCCCCAGGAGGTAGAAGTTCGTTCGATGGAACACGTGCTATCTTTCCAAAAACCAGCTCATATGGAGTGTGCTTTGTTGCTTCATGTACGCTCGTATTATATTTTTTAAGTCCCTTTTATTTTATTCTTTATAATTTTTCCTCCAACGGTTTCCCGATGCATCTCCGTTAAAGAATGAATATTTGGAAAAATCTGTTGCTAGATCTTGTGGCAGTTTTGTTTTAAATTTTCAAAAGGATTCTTCTTCCAGGAGTTATCAAGGGGTTTTGTCGTTTTTTAATTTAAATTTGGTTAAATGGTTTGGCAAATTTTGGAAAAAATTCGGTTTAAGGTTAAAATCTTCCTGAATCTCTAAAAATTTTTTTAATTTCTTAGTGTTTTAGGTTCCCTTGGAAATCGGTTGACCGCTTCAATTTTTTCGGATCTGGTTTTCCCCTTTCCGTTCTTTTACTGTTTCGAAAATTTCCCAGATTAGACTTCCTTTTTAAAAAATTTGGGGGTTTTTTTTCCTGGTTAAAATTTTAAATTAGCTTCCCCGTTTCCCCATTAAAAAGCGGTATTTTTTCGTCTTTCTCTCTTAAAGACGTGGCATAGTCAATTTTTCTCCTTATAAAAATTTTAATTTTTTGCCTGTAAAAGTTTTTAATCTAAAGCCCTAGGCGCTGGAAAGTAGCCGGAGCATTTTTTAGACCGAACGGATTCGGTCAATTCGTAATGTCCAAAAGGAAATAGGGGAAAGCGGGTTTTAGACCATTTCGCGGTTATTTTTTATTTGATGAAATCCAGATGCTAAATCGCATACTGAAAATATCGGTCCCCCTAATTGGTCTAATATATCGACGATATTGGTAAAAAATGCTCTCGATAGTTTTATCATTTAAAGCGCGAAAATCTAATAACCCTTCTCCATCGTTTTTTCCTTGGGTCTTCTTTCTTAGGTACAACCATATAGGCGTGTTATATGGGATTGTGTGTTTTACAATTCCTCCTTTTAACAGTTTCTTACCTGCTATTTATTTCCTCCTTATGAATTTGTGGAAATCTGACGAGGTTTATTGGTTTGGTCATCTGTAGTAGGTATTCGATGTTGTAATACGTGAGTTGCGATTAATTTTTCTCCAGGGAAAATGAAATTGATCTTGACTTCCGTTATTAATTTTTAAAGCTTTTTCTTCTGTTCATTTAAATGTTCTAATCGAATGATTCTATGATTTCGGCGGTCGATTCTTTCCTTTTTTTTCGGGGTTATAAAATTATGAAATTATAATTTTCACTTTTTGGTTCTTTTTTATCTTGTTTTGCGTTTTCGCTTTTTTCTAAAATTTCTTGAAATTTATTCAACAAGGATATAAGGATTTTTGAAGGAGGTTTATTTTTATTTTAATTTGTAGATTTGAATTTTTAATATTTAAATTATATTTTTGCGCCTCTTCAAGGAGTCTTTTATGTAAATGAGAGGTTTTTAATTATTATCATTTTCTTCTTTAAATAATCCAAACCTTAGGAAATTTGATATCCAGGGAGGTAAAAGGACTTTCCCCTTTTTGGAATGAGTTTGGGCCGAAATACCGTAGTGAGGTTTAATTTCCCTCCTCGCAATCGACGGACCTGGGAAATTTTCTGACAAGGTTTGGAAATTTCCCTCCGAAATCCTAGAATTAAACCCTCTTGAGAGGTTTGTAATTTCTTTCTTCGAGGTTTTTAAATTAATTAAATTTTTAGGAGAGGTTTGGTAACTTTCCCCTCCAGGAATGGTTGGATTTATTAGATTTTCGGGAGGAGGTTTGGTAATTTCCTTCTCCAAAAGATTTTTTGAATCATTAAATTTTTATTTTTCCTCTCAGTTTTATTTTTATCTTGTTTTTATTTTAATTTTATTTTATTTTTAATTTTCTTCATTTAAGGTTTTTTCTTCGTCTTTTTAATTTTTGATAATAATATTTTTCTTCATCCATTTTCCCCTTTATTTTCAATATTCATAATTATTTTCATAATCGTCAATTTGAAAAATTTTTAAGTTTCTTTTTTTCCTTTAATTCTTGGTTTTTGGAACTGTTTTAGAGCCTCTTTTAAATCATGTTCTCTAATAATTCGCCAATGGTTTTAGGCGCAAATCGGAACATGTACTTCCGCCTCTTCATTAAAGTACTTATAACGTTTAAATATGCCTTTTCCGCACGTCTCCACGATGGTGTTCCCCCCAAATAAATTCCATGTGCCACCTTTAGTCTCGGTATTATCCTACTTTTAGTTCTGGATTTTCTATTCTTACATAAAATAATGATTCGGATCGCGGAGCTATATAATGGGTTCAGGTGATAAAAAAAGGTATTGATTCCGGAGACATCCCAAATGCCCTTGTGCGTAATCTATTTTCGATGAAGTTTGTTTAAAGAAATCGTTTTCCTAATATGCCGGATTGTGAAATTGGAAAAATCGTTAATACAATATGAAAATATAACCGGATTTCGAAAAGAGTTAATGTAATTTCACCTAAGGTGTACAAGGATAAATTATTTTATCCTTAACTTGAGGATATTAGTGTAATAATATTTATTTCTTGGAACGAGATTTTCTTTAATTATATTAGGTCCAGATCCCCGTGTCTAGCATAAAAGTTATACGAGTAGCTAAATTTCGATTTGATTTGGAACGTTGGCACGCGACTATGTTTGTCTAGGTTTACAGTCACGGGCCTTATGGTAGTTCTGTCCTTGTCCCACTTGGCTACCTGAGTTTTGGACGGGTGCGGCTTTCGTTCGGACCCTTCTGTGCACCCGACGTACGAGGGCCGTTTTAGTTTCCCTGATATTTTCTTTTTTTCGAAAATTACTGGGAGGCGTAATTGACAATTCGAGAAGATGACCTTGCTCCTTCAATAGCGGCAGAAAAAAAAGAATTCCTGGATACCGTTTGCTGGTTTAGTTTTGATCGACAATCTTTAGCAATGTGTCCGAAGTTGTGCAAATTTGACAAGTTACCGAGTTTATTTTCCCGATAACGTTTTTCTTTGTTTCTTCCCGCAATTTTTGCAGAAGCAGTCTTGCACCATTGACAAAAACAAATTTTATTTGATTTGTTGTATTTGTTTGTTCGGAAGATT